>SJYC01054353.1:0-89221 GCA_006408675.1 Madoqua kirkii
TGAAAAAGAAAAATTTTTTATCCTCTTATTGCTACAATACCAGGAAGTTGTTTTCCTTCCATATATTCGAGCATTGCGCCGCCGCCGGTAGAAACGTAAGATACTTTGTCGGCGAGTTTGTTTTTGTTGATTGCAGCAACGGAGTCGCCGCCGCCGATAAGGGTGAACGCACCGTTAGCGGTTGCTTTTGCAACGGCCTGAGCGATTGCAGAAGTTCCTTTTGCAAATTTTTCCATTTCAAAAACGCCCATAGGACCGTTCCAAATAACGGTTTTGGAATTAACGATAATTTCCTCAAATTTTGCGATTGACTTTTCGGCAATGTCCAAGCCCATCCAACCTTCGGGAGTTTTATCAACGTCAGAAACGTTGGTATCGGCGTTGGCATCAAATTTGTCGGCATTAACGGCATCAACAGGCAAATAAACGTTTACGCCTTTTGCTTTTGCTTTATCAAGAATTTCTTTTGCAAGGTCGAGTTTGTCGGCCTCGCAAAGCGAAGAACCGATTTGTCCGCCTAACGCTTTAATAAAGGTGTAAGTCATACCGCCGCCGATAATGAGGTTTTGAACGCGGTCGAGAAGGTTGTTAATAACATTGATTTTATCCGAAACCTTTGCGCCGCCCATAATTGCGGTAAAGGGTTTACGGCTGTCGTTAAGAACTTTGTCCATTGCCTCGAGTTCCTTGTTGATAAGGAAACCGAACATTTTGTGGCTTTCGTCGAAACTATCAGCGATAACGGCTGTTGAAGCGTGTTTTCTGTGAGCCGTTCCGAAAGCATCGTTTACGTAAACGTCGGCGTAAGAAGCGAGTTTTTTAGCAAATTCTTTCTGTTTTTCTTTGAGGTCTTTTTTAGCCGTCTCGTAAGCGGGGTCGTCTTTTTCGATTCCTCTGGGTTTGCCTTCTTCTTCGGCGTAGAAACGAAGGTTTTCAAGAAGAAGAATTTGACCGTTTTTCAAAGCCTGAGCCTGAGCATCAGCATTTGCACAGTCTTCTGCAAACTGAATAGAACCCGCACCGGTATATTTTTCGATTGCGGGAATAATTTGTTTCAAAGAAAATTTCGGGTCGGGATTCTGTTTCGGTCTTCCCATATGAGACATCAGGATAGCCGCTCCGCCGTCTTCGATGATTTTTTTGATAGTCGGCAATGCGCCGCGGATTCTCGTGTCGTCCGAAACCTCGCCGGTTTCTTTGTTCAAAGGAACGTTAAAGTCTACTCTGACGATAACTTTTTTACCCTTAAAATTGTAATTATCAATCTTTTGCATGAATGATTAAAATTTATGTTGTTAAAAAAAATTTCACAAACGCAAATTTATTATTTTTTTTACAAACTCCAATACTTTTTTTTCAAAAAAAATATATAATTTAGTGCGGTTTTTTTTTATTTCAACAGATGAATGCGTCATTTGACACGGAAACGCCCGTTTTAACAGATGGGTACATAATTTTTGAAGGAACTGCTCCGATAAAAGAATCAAGCGAACTTTTTGTAAGACTTTTCGGCGCAAACAATGTAATTTCGGTAATTTCCAATCTGCTGAAAACCGAAATCACAGCCGTTATGAAAGAACCTTACGGCTTGCGTTCCGGCTTTTTTTCTGACAACAACGACAGAAGTCTTGCAGGCGTTTTGGTGTCGAAAGCGTTGAAAATGACGGAAAATCCAAAAAAATATTCTTCAATTTTCATCATCTCCGATTCGGAAGAAAGTTTTGCAATTCCCATTTTTATAAATTCTCTCTGTATCGGATATGTTATAAGCAGTTCTTGCAAAAACGGAACAGAAAACATAGAATACGCCGTTAAACAAATCTGTGAAACCGGAATAAAAATCCTCGAATACGCCTGCCGAAGGGTCAGTGCGGCAGAAACAAAGCCTGAAATCGATTACAAAGCCGTTTTCCGTTACGGAAATTTTTACGATTTCGACCTTTTTACCGACACATACGTTTTAAGCCGTCCTACAGGAGAGATTTTAGGTCTCGAAAACAAAGAATATTGTACTTAAGCGGTTTTTACGATATGATTGCAGACGAAGACAAAGACAGAATTAAAAGACTTTTGAAAGAAAGGGTTTTAATTTCGTCTTTGCCGTTTAAAATAGAAACCCAAATTGTCCGTCAAATAGATTCCCGCAAAGTGAGAGTAGAAATAAAAGGCGTTACGTTAAGAGACAAAAACGGTTTTCCCGTCCGCGTAACGGGAACCGTTACCGACATAACACCTTTTTGGGAAACTCAGGAAAAACTCAAAAAAGAAATCGCCGACAAAAACCGAATTATGAAAATAATCGGACACGATTTAAAAAATCCTTTCAACGGCTTAATCGGTTTCGGCGAACTTTTAGAAAAAAGTATTTCCGAAAACCACTTGGAAGAATCAAAAGAATATGTCTCAATTATAAAAAATTGTGCAACGGAAGGTTATGATTTGTTGTCAAATCTTTTAGACTATTCCGTTACAATGAGCGGAGGGCTCAGCGTAAATTTATCGGAATTTAATTTAAAAGAAACGGTATCGTCCGTCGTATCGCTTTTGTCGGCACAGGCTTTAAGAAAAAACGTCAAACTAAAAAACAATATTGACAAAACCGTTGTTTTAAAAGCCGATGAGAACAAAATTTCTACGGTTTTAAGAAATTTAACTTCCAATGCAATAAAATTTTCTTATCAAGGCGGCATTGTTGAAATAAACGCAAAAGAAACTCTTGAAGGAAAAACAAAAATCACCGTAACGGACACGGGAATTTTGTTATCGGAAGAAAAAATTGTAAAAATAAACAACAACTCAGCCGTAGAATCCGATTCGGGAACCTCAGGCGAAAAAGGCACAGGATTCGGTTTGAAAGTCTGCAACAGTTTTCTCAAACTTCATTCAAGCCGGCTTTTTGCATACAACGAAAATCAAAAAACGGTTTTCGGTTTTATAATTTAACGGGAAAGGAAATGTTGAAAAAAATATCCGTCATATTATTTTTTCCGCTTTTAACCGTCCTTTGCGCCAAAGGACAGTATTGCCCGCTTTTTGAACCGCAAAAAACTTATTCCGCTATCGAAAAAGCCAAAATTTATTCTTCAAACCGAGATTTTGTTCAAGCCTTAAAAACTCTTGACAAAGCGGAAAAAGAGTCAAAAAAAATAAAAGACGGAAATTTAAGAAAAATTTTCATTTCAACTCTCCTTACCGAAAAAGGCAATATTTTTATTTCTCAGGACAATTACGAAGAAGGACGGCAAATTTTCAGTCAGGCGCGTAACGAAATTTTAGAAGTTGCAAAAAACAACAAAAATTTACTGTTTTTTCTCGCCGAAGCCGATGCCGCACTTGCCTCGGCGGAATACCGTTGGGGAAATATTCCGAAAGCCGAAAGACTTTGCGAGGAGGCTTTAACCATATACAGCGAACCTCAGGACACATTTAAAGAATCTTCAAAAGAAGGAAAAGCCTTTATTTTAAACCTTTCGGGCATTATCAGCACGGAAATTCCGCATTACAACGAAGCAAAAAAGAAATACTGCGACGCCCTTTCGTTAACAAAAAAGAAAAATTTAAAAGCCGCAATATACGAAAATTTAGGAAGTCTGTTTACCAAAATGTCAGACTTTGAAAACGCAAAAAACAACCTTAAAAAACGGAAGAAATTTTAAAGGAAATTTCTCCGCATTCGACGGCCTTTGCAAAAATTCTTTCGGCGGAAGGAAATCTTTACAGAGAATTTTCTTTCTCCGATTCGGCTTTAATTTTTTTGGAACAAGCCTTGAAAATTTATTCTCAAAAAGACACTCTCAACGAATTTGAAAAAATCGGATTTTCAACCCTTTGCAACAATTTGGCATTTTTATACAAAAAATCGGGCGATTTCGACAATGCAGAAAAATTTTATTCCGCTTGTTACAAAATCCGCGAAAAACTTCCCGACAGTCCCGATTATTATCTTTTTTTAAAAGCCGACATTCTCAACAATTACGGAATGTTTTACGCAGCAAAAGGCGAAAGCGAATTTGCAGAATTTTATTCGCAACAAGCCTTAAAAATCAGAGAAACGCTTTATCAAAAAAATCCTTCACTTTCCAACGCCAATCTTTTGGCAGATTGTCTCGACAATTTATCTTACGTTTGCATTATTAATTCCGAGACGGAAAAAGCAGCCAATTTTTACGAATCTTCACGAAAAATCCGCCGCAAAAACGCAAAAGAAAATCCGGATGCGTTTTTAAATTCTTATTGCACTACACTTCATAATTTGTCGTCGCTTTACACCAATTCGGGGCTTTATATCAATGCCATTGACGTTTTAAACAGTCTCAGAGAAGATTATGCAGAATTTTCTCCCGACAAAGACCCTCAATATTATCATCAAACAGCCGTTTGCTGTTACAATGCGGCATTAAATTACGGCATTTTGGGCGATACGTTACAGGCCTTCAGAACGATGAACGAAGCATACGAAGAATTTGTCAGAGCCGATAATCTTTCGGGCGGAAAATACGCTGCTGATGCCGCCGATGCTCTCAATCAAACTGCAAATTACGCCCAAGATTTAGGCGAAAAAGATTTAGCAGAAAAATATTATAAAAAAACAATCGAAATCCGTATGCCGTTAGCGGAAAAAAATGTAATTTCGTACCGTTTTCCGGCAGGGACTTACAACAATCTCGCTCAACTCTATTTCAACAAAGGAGAAATAAAAAACGCAACGGATTGTTTTTCAAAGGCACGGAAATTGTTAAAAAAAATACCGACGGAGGATTTCGATGAAAATACCGCAATAGAAAAGGCAGTAACGAACATAAATCTTGTACGTTGCTATTCAAAGGGAAGTTTTTGTAAGGAAATACTTCAAGAAAACTTGTTGGAACTAAAACCGTACCTTTACAATAGTGCCGCATTGCGTTATTGGGAATATTCACAAAAACTTTTGGAAAATTAGCCGAATAATGACGAATCTTGAAGACGACATAAAAGAATACGCCGCAGCAGCGGAAAAACTGCAAAGAGAAAATAACGCATTAAAAGCAGTTTTAAGGCGTTATACTATCTTTTCAAACTCTTACGACTTTGATAGTTTGGAAAGCGACCTTTCTGTCCAACTGCAAGAAACGGAAAAACTTGCCGAGACTTTCTTTTTCGGAGTTCAATGTCCCGCTTTTGCCGGAAGATTAACCGAAAACGAAGACGATTTTGTATTTTTAAGAGTAAACCCTGCTTTTGCCGAATATTTCTCGAGAGAAATTTCCACCGTTATCGGAAAAACAAATTCGTTTCTGAAACTTTTGAAATCTCCCCTTTGGATTGATGGTTTTAAAAGGGCGGAAAAAATACTTGACACCGTAAGCATTGATATTGAAGAAGATACAACGGTTTTAAGCGTTAGAATACAAGCCGTAAAACACGAAAATTTTATAGTAAATTTCGTCAGAAAAAATACAGGGGAAGCGTTTTTCAACAAAAAAATGATTGATGCCGTTCCCGTTCCTATTCTTTATAAAGACTCCTCAGGCAAAGTTGTTTTTTCTAATTCTGCATATTCAGAAACTGTTTCGGGCATTAAAAAAGACAATCCGTCCATATCGGCAGCCGTTTATGAAGGTACGGTAAAATGTGCCGATGGCATTGAAAAAGAATACCTTATAAGCGAGACCGTTATAAAAGATTCTTCGGGAAAAGAAGGTACGTTGCAAGTTATGCAGGATATTGACAATATGATAAAAACCGGCCGCGAACTCGCCGAAAGCGAAAAACGTTACAAAAGTCTTTTCAACGGAATAAAACAGCCGATAATCGTTGTTGATTTAGACGGAAATATCGTAATGTGCAATTCCACGGCGATAGAACTTTTTGAAGAAGACAATTCCGAAAAAATCCCCGCCGAAAATTTTATTGATTTGGATTTAATAAAATCGGTTGCACTTTCAGGCGAAGTTACAACAAGGAATGTTTCCGTTACGGTAACGGAGTTCAAAGGTGGTATTTGTCAGCAATGCAGTTGATAAACGACTTTTCGGGCGAAAAAGTAGTTCAGATAATTTCCAACGATATTACCGAACTGCGCCGTTATCAAAATGAATTGTTGAAACAAAAATCCTCAGCAGAAGAGGCTAACAATCTAAAAACCATATTTTTAGCCAACATTGCCCACGAAACCAGAACTCCTGCCAACATAATAGGCGGTCAAATTCAACTGATAAAATCAAATCTTCACAAAGAAAAACTTGACGAATATCTGACCTCGGTTTACAAAAATTGTCAAAAACTCTTAGGCATTATCGACGACATTGTAGAACTTTCAAAAATAGAATCAGGCTACGTAGAATTAAAACACGAAATTTGCAGCATAGATTCCATAATGGAAGAAGCGTATAATTTTCTTTTGAGCACAATAGAAGATTCAGGCAAAAAAATCGCCCCGAGAAAAACGTGCAAAATAGAAGGTTACGATTCGTTGATTTATGCCGACAATCAATATATCAGTCAGATTTTCAGGAAGTTGATTACCAACGCCGTTACCTTTACCACAAAAGGCGAAATAGAAATAGGCGCATTTATCGACAAACAAACGGTTACATTTTTTGTCAGAGATACCGGAATAGGAATTTCAAAAGACAAACTTCAAGTGATTTTTGAACACTTCCGTCAGGCCGACGAAGGCTCAACCCGACAATACGGAGGCAACGGTTTAGGACTGCCCATTGCAAACGAACTCGTTAAACATATGGGAGGAAAATTAAGCGTTGAAAGCAAAGAAAACGAAGGGTCGGTTTTCAGTTTCTTTATACCTTACCGCAAAGCGGGAATGTAAATTAAAACTAAAATTATGTCAAAAACTTTTTTTATAACAATAATATTTTTAATCTCCTCTTTGAAATGTTTTTCAGCAGAAAACATTGACTCATTAAGGAGCGTATTTGATTCTCTTACAAAGGAATACGACAAAAATATTCAAACCGAATCTTATTCGGCTCTCGAATATGCGCACAAGCACGTCAGTTGGCGGAAAATCATCTTGACAGCCTTGATATTGCATTGGCTTACAGAAACATAGGCAGAGCATATTTTGTAACCAGAGTTTATTATCTGTCGATGGAAATGCAATTCAACGCCTTGGAAATTTATTTAAAATATTCGCTTCAAAACGAAATTGCAATTTGTTATACCGACATTGCAAAAATTTATTTCACTCAGGATATTCCCGATTTGGCGGAAGAATATTGTCTTAAAGCCATTGCAATAGCAAACCAAAACGGTTTAGACGAAATTCGCGCCGATGCTTTTTCTATTTTGGGACGGCTTTACATCATAACGGACGAGTTAAACGCCGTTAAAAATATGAAAAATGCAAAACGGATTTACGATTCGCTCCGTCTTGACAGCAAATCCGTTTCACTCAATGTTTATCTTGCCCGTGCATTTTTGTATTTCGACAAACCCGATTCTGCTTTTGAACTTTTGGATTACAATCTCGACAATTTTCAAAACGCCGATTTAGACAAAGACATCGGACATACATATTGGGTTTATGCCGAAAGTTACGAATTTCTTGACAAATACGACAAAGCCGTTTTGCATTACAACAAAGCGATAGAAATCTTCAACCGTTTAAAACTCAACCATTTATCACTTTTAACGAGAATGAATCTCGCAACAATGCAGTTTAAAACGGGACACAATCAAGAGGCCATTTCAAATGCCGAAGAAGTTATAAAAGAGGCTCAAAAAGAAGAAATTATACACGGAACTGAAGAAATTATCGTAAAACACCGCGCTTATAACGTTCTCTTTCAAGTTCATAAACGGCTCGGTAACAACGATTTAGCGCTAAAATATTGTGAAATCTTCGCCCGCACGGGCGATAGTGTCTACATTTTAAAACGCAAAGAACAATTTTCGGAATTTCAAGTCAGTCTCGAAAATCAACGTCAGCAAAAAGAAATAGAGTTGATTCAAATCAATGCCGAAAAAGGAAGACTTTTGTTAGAAAAGGAAAATTACAACCGAATCTTTGGATGTTGTTGATAATCATTGTTTTAGCGGTTGCATTAGTAATAATTTTCATTTCGCGTTACAAAGACAAAAAACGCCACAGCGATACTCTTGCCATTGCAAATTCCAAAATGGAAAAAGAAATTCAAGAGAGAAAAACCGCTGAATTGGAACTTAAAAATTCGGAAGAAAAATATCGTTTGCTTTTCCGCAAAACGCCGATAGGAATTATTCAATTCAACGAAAAATTCATTATCACAACCGTTAACGACAGATTTACAGAAATTTTTGATTTAAAAAACAAAAACGTTGTCGGGCAAAACATCAGCACGATATTGCCGATGAAAATTTTTGACGATTTCAACATTTCCTCTCAAAAAAACGATGAGGATAAAGTTATCCGTCAAGAAATAGACCTCAAAACCTCGGAAAGAAATATCACTATCGCAATTACCTTAAAATCATATTTTTACAACACGGGAACAGGAGTTGAAAACAGCGGAATAATGATAATTCAAGACATTACCGAAAGGAAAAAAGCCGAAAGATTGGCAAAAGGATATTCTTCAAGCGAAATTTTTGACTTTTTCCCCGATTCGTTTTACCGCATTGATAAAGATGCTAACTTTGTTTTCGCAAAAATAGAAGGCAAGCCACAAACCGAACAAGAAAACTACATCGGGAAAAATATGCGTGAAATGTTAGACAAAGAATTACTTTTACCATATTTAGTGGCTTTTAACACGGTAAAGAAAACGGGTGAGATTCAATACGTTGAATATCAAACCGATTCACAAGGCAATATAGTAGAAGACCAAGAAAGCGATTATTACAAAGAAGCGCGTTTTACTCCTTGTAAAGACAACACCGTTTTAATAACCGTAAGAGATGTAACGCCGCAGAAAAAAGCCGAAATCAAACTCAAAACCTCTAAAACAGAGGCTCAAAAAAGCAGCATTGCAAAAAGTCAGTTTATCAGCGGAATGTCGTCAAAGATAAAAGAGCCGCTGAATCAAATCGTTAAAAAATCAGAAAATCTTGTTGCCGAAATAAAAGACGAACAAATGTCGGCAAACTTAAAGGAGGTTTTGAATCTTTCAACATTTGTAAACGAAACAATATCAGACCTTTTGGAACTTACCGAAATGGAAATAGGAGTAAAAAAGATTTACACCAAATTTGTTGACCCCGTTTCGGTGGCAAAAGAAGTATTTGAAATTTTCAAAGAAAAAGCCCACGCCAAAGAACTTGATTATCAGTTTAATTACAACGATTACAACGTCGGAAAACTCGAAACTGACGAAGTAAGACTCCGTCAAATACTATTTAATCTGCTCCACAACGCAATCACTTTTACCGAAAAAGGTTCGGTAATTTTAACGGTTTCAACAACGCAGAGTTTGTTAAAAGACAAAACCAATCTTGTTTTTTACGTATCGGATACCGGCTGCGGAATAAGTCAGCAGACTATCGACACAATGTTTTCAACCGATGGCAACAACAATTTAAGAGGTATGGCATTGTCGAAAAAAATGGCAGACACAATGAAAGCAATAATTACCGTCAATTCCACCGAAGGCAAAGGCAGTTTGTTTTCATTAACAATTCCCGATTTGAATATAGAAACAGAAAATGCAACAAAAAGTTCCATCAACAATGTTAAAAGCATTTCGTCTAACAAAAAACGTGCTTCCGATACAATGAGGGAATACATTTCGGTTTTGAAATACGCAGTTATTCCCGAATACAAAATTCTTAAAACGCAAATTTCGTTTGAAGAATTAACTGCTTTCGTCAAACGGTTTAAAGAACAAAGTCAAAATTATCATATAGAAAAAGGCATAGAAATTGCCGACGATTTACTTCTTGACATCAAAAATTACGATATAACAAATATCACAATAAATTCCAGAAAATTGGAAAATTATATTTTGGAATTGGCTCAGGATTTAGACAAGTAGAAAAAAAGCCGTGCAAAAAATGCCCGGCTTTTTTATTCTGTTAAATTAAACACCAAAAGATTATTCAATTTTTTTTGTATTTTTATGATATTATAATTTACTTTGCAAAAAAAAATTATAAAACAATGACTAAGAAAAAATTAAAAACCTTTGACTACGTAAACGCAGTGAAAAAGGCAGACCGTGAGAGGGAAATTGCAGAACACGGAAAATTGATTTCCACACGCCCCGAAAGAACAATAAAATCAAAAAAGATTTACAACCGTAAACGCGACAAAAAAGGAGGCCGTCAATTCGACGACCTCCTTTTTTATACAAAAACATTAATTTGCTTTTCAATAGCAGAATTAACAAATGCGTTTATAGAAATTCCGTTTTTCTTAGACAAGCGAGCGATTGTACTATGAAGTTCCGGTGAAATAGTAATATTCAGTTTACCGGAATAAGGTTTTTCAGGTAAGATTTTTTCTGAACTGCAAAATTCCAAATAATCATCAACTGCATTACAAAAATCATTTCTCAATTCTGTTACACTTTCCCCCTGATAACTAACAAGCGATTCAATTCCTTCCAATTTTCCGAAAAAAAGATTATCTTCTTCCGAAAACTCTACTGAACCTATGTAACCTTTATACATTAAAGTATTCATTTTTTTATACTTTTATATTAATCCCTCATTTCTCAAAATATCATAAACTTGCCTTAAAGCGTAATACTTTACAATATTTTCAGGATGTGGTTTATGCAATAAAATAGACTTTCCGTTTTTATTTTTAAATATCACTCGTGAGCCTGACGTTTTACCTTTATCAGATTGTTCATAACCGAAAAATGCCAACATTTTCTTCATTTCCTCAAAAGAAAAATCCCTCGGAAACGTTTTAAAACGTTCTATCAATTTGTCATTTCTGCTCATTTAAAAAAATTTTTCAGAATTTAAATTTATTCCGTCCATTTTTTTACTTCTTCCATAGTCGGATTTGTGAGATTCATTTTGCCTTTTTTGTTAATGCCGCAAAGGTCGTTGAAAAGTTTTCCAGCTTTTGCGCCCTTGAGGTTTTCAACTTTCAAAAAGCCAAGTTTCTGAACAACGGGAACCCATTCGGCAGGAATGCCGATTGCCGTATAAGCCTCAACGGGGTCGTATTCAAACTTCTTTTCGGGTTTCATCTGCGGAAAAAACAACACGTCTTGAATCGATTTACTATTCGTCATTATCATCGTCAAACGGTCTATTCCGATGCCCACTCCCGAAGTCGGAGGCATACCGTGGTCAATAGCCGTTAAGAAATCTTCGTCAAGAACCATTGCCTCTTCATCACCGCGTTTTGCAAGAAGTAACTGGTCTTCAAACCTTTGACGTTGGTCAATCGGGTCGTTGAGTTCCGAATAAGCGTTACAAAGCTCTTTGCCGTTGCAAATAGCCTCAAAACGCTCAACTAAACCCTCTTTTGAACGGTGCTTTTTAGTAAGCGGCGACATTTCAACAGGATAATCGGTAATAAAAGTCGGCTGAATAATTTTAGCCTCACAAGTCTCGCCAAAAATCTCGTCAATCAACTTGCCTTTGCCCATTGTAGAATCCACTTCAACGCCGAATTTTTCAGCCGTTTGTGCCAACTGTTTCTCGTCCATTTGAGAAATATCAACACCCGTAAAATGCTCTATCGCCTCAAACATCGTAAAACGTTGCCACGGACGTTTAAAATCAATAATATTTTCTCCTACTTGAACTTTTGTAGAGCCGTTGAGAGCGATTGCAACTTTTTCAACCATTTCTTCAACGGTGTCCATCATCCAAAAATAGTCTTTGTAAGCAACGTAAAGTTCTATCTGAGTAAATTCAGGATTGTGAAACCTATCCATACCCTCGTTTCTGAAATCCTTAGAAAACTCGTAAACACCGTCAAAACCGCCTACAATAAGTTTTTTAAGATAAAGTTCGTTAGCAATTCTTAAATAAAGTGTTTGGTCGAGAGCATTATGATGCGTTTTAAAAGGCCTTGCCGAAGCCCCGCCGTAAATCGGTTGTAAGATAGGAGTTTCCACTTCCAAACAACCTAATCCGTCAAGATACTGACGGATAGTATTCATAAGTTTTGTTCTCTTAATAAAAACATCTTTAACTTGCGGATTAACAATCAAATCCACATAACGTTTTCTGTATCTGAGTTCGGGATTTGTAAAAGCGTCAAAAATTTTTCCGTCTTTTTCTTTAACAATCGGGAGCGATTTCAACGATTTACAAAGCACGGTCAACTCCTCTGCTTTAATCGAAAGTTCGCCCATTTTCGTTCTGAAAACCGAACCTTTAACACCAATAATATCACCGATGTCAAGAAGTTTTTTGAAAACTTCGTTATACATTGTTTTATCGTCTGAGGGACAAAGAACATCTCTGTTGAGATAAATTTGAATTCTGCCCTTCGAATCCTGAAGTTCCGCAAAAGAGGCACTGCCCATAATTCTGCGGCTCATAATTCTGCCCGCAACACAAGCCGTAAAACCTTCCGCATATTCTTCTTCTTTGAGATAAGAATATTTTTCTTTAATTTGGGTTGAATGAATATTTACTTCATATTTAGCAGCCGGATAAGGGTAATGCCCAAGGCACGCAATTTTTCGAGGGAATTTCTACGGATAATTTCCTGTTCCGATAATTCAATATTGTTCATAACTATTTAATAATCAATTACATCCGTCAGACGGACAATTTTTCAAAAATTTTGCGCCAAATTAATTTTTTTTTTGAACATATCCAAATTTTTATTACTTTTGAGCGGAATAATTTTCGCTTGTTATGAACAAAGTCATTATCATATCTGCGCCTTCGGGTTCGGGCAAATCTACGCTGATAAATTCGCTGATGGAAAATGCGGATTTAAAACTTTCGTTTTCCGTATCGGCAACAACGCGTCCGCCGAGAGGCAACGAACAAAACGGAAAAGATTATTATTTTTTTTCCGAAAAAGAATTTGAAGAAAAAATTTCTCAAAATGCTTTTATAGAATACGAACAAGTTTATCAAGGGCGCTACTACGGCACTTTGAAAAGCGAAATCGAAAGAATTTTTTCTTTTGGGAAAAACGTAATTTTCGACGTTGATGTTAAAGGCGGAATCAATTTGAAAAAAGTTTTTTCCGATAATGCTTTGTCGATTTTCATTCAGCCGCCTTCAGTTGAGGAGTTAAGACGAAGACTGAAAAACCGTGCTACAGATTCCGAAGAAGAAATCGAAAAACGGGTTTCAAAAGCCGAACTCGAAATTCAAAGCGCAAACAAATTCGACACTATTATAATAAATGACGATTTGGAAAAAGCAAAAAAGGAAATTTTTGAAACGGTAAAAAACTTTTTCGCTAAACCCTAATCCCTATCAATAATTGGTCGTCAAGTTGTTCGGTTTTTAAAACAACGGAAGAGTCCGTATGTACTTTAATTGCCGCTTCAATTATGATTTTTTGTTGCGTGGCAGGAAAAACCGCAACCTCAGACAACAAATCTCTCAATGCAGGCAACGAGAATTTTTCCATACCTGTTTCTCCGCCGGTTTGGTCGGTGATGCCGTCGGTAAAAGTATAAAGCATATCACCCGATAAAACTTTTGAAGTATGATTGGTAATTTTCTTTGTCCGTTGTCAAAAAAATTCCTGTCTATACTCATTAAATCAGGTTTAAAAACGGTTAAAACATTTTTTCTAACCAAATACAACGGCCGTTTTGCACCGGCGTACTCAATATTCAAATTTTCCGAATCCAAAATCACAAGAGAAAGGTCGATACCGTCGCCGGAAAATTCGTCAGTGTCTATGATTTTCAAAAAACGTTCCCGCAACAAATCCAAAATTCCCGCAGCATTAAGCCTTTCAAATTCAGATACAATGTCGTTAAGAATAGAAATTCCCAAAATGCTGAGCAACGCTCCCGGCACACCGTGTCCCGTACAATCAGCAGTAACAAGGTATTTCTTCTTGCCCGAAAAATTTATCCAATAAAAATCGCCAGATACTATGTTTTTCGGTTTCCAATAAACAAAACATTCACCGAAAACTCTGTTCATAACATCTATATAAGGTATAACGGCCGATTGAATTTCTTGTGCCGAACGCAACGAAAGCATTAATGAACGGTTTGCCTCTTCAAGATGAGTTCGATAAACGTTTGTTTGTTCGTTAAGAGCGGTTAAAGCGGCTTTTTGAGCGGAAATTTCTTCGTAACGAATTTGAAGTTGGGCGTTGCCCGAAATAATTTCTTCGTTTATAAGACGGAGTTTTTCAGAGGTTTTGCCTGCCGAAATTGTCATAACCGTAAGCGATACGGCAATAAAAATCAAAAGAGCAAAAAAAGCAATTAAAAACTTTCTGCGAATTTCCCCCTGACGGATTTCTTCCTGAAATTTTAATTCGTTTTGACGGCTTTCTACAAGAGAAGCCGTTATTTTGTCTTCATATTGAGCCTGTGCCTGATTGCGCTCGTATTTTATTGAAGTTTCGGCGTTGAAAGTCTGCTTTTCGTATGAGTTCATAAGCGAGAAATAATTCAACGCCTTTTTATAATCTCCCGTTAATTTATAATACCAATATGATGCCTCGTAAAATTCGGGAGAATCTTTTTCTTGGATTTTTTTCAAAATTTTTTCAGCCTTTTTAAAATCTTTATGAGCAAGGGAAATATAAACCGAAGAAACTTCTCTGCGGGTGTCAAACCAATTAGTTGCATCTTTATATTTTTCGCCGCAAAGAAAAAACTTTTTCATTGTATCGAAATAATATTCGGTTAAATCGTCTTTAGAAAGGCGGACAAAAGTAAAAAAAAAGTCGTAAATAAAAGCGTAACAATAATTTAAATAATCAATTACGACATTTTCGTCAGGCTGCATTTTAAGAAAAGCACTTTCTTCACCGTAATGGCGGCAATCATTTCCTTAACTCCTTTTGCACGGGAAAGATAAAAATTGTTTTTTGCAAGAGACACTCCGATTAAAGCCAAATCTTGTGAACTATTTAATTTTTTATAAAGTTCCTGCGACTTCAAAAGATAATTTTCCGCTATATCAAAAGCGTTTAAATTCATATTCGCAATTCCCAAAATAAAATAAATCCGCGCTAACTGAATAGTATCGTTAATTTGTTTACAAATTGCCGTAGCACGGTTGAGATAGTCGAAACTTTGGGGCATCATATCGTAGTTGGAAAAAGTTAAAGCGATGTTGCTCAAAATGTTAGCACAATTAGAAAGAGAATTATTTTTTTCGTAAATATCCAACGATTTAAACAAATAATTTAACGTTCCGTCAAAATCGTCATCAAAAGAACATTCTATTGCCTTATCAAGATACTCTTTTGCAAGGGAATCCTCATTAGTTTTTTGGGCAAAAACTCCGCCGCCGAAAAGCAAAAACAACAATATGACAATTTTTTCAGACATCAAATTCCCTAAATTGCCGCAAGTTAATAAAAAATATTTTTTGTCACAAATTATTTTTTTTGTAACTTTGCCAAAAAGTTTTTTAATGCTTGTTTCCGACTATGAAAAAAATTCTGTTATTCAGCATTTTAACCGTCTTTATGTTCTTTTCTTGCAAAAAAGAAAAATCCCAACTCGACAAAGACCTCGAAGAAATAGAATCTTATTTAGACCGTTACGGTATCAACGCCTCAAAAACCGACAACGTTTATTGCGAAGTTTTAACTATGGGTTCGGGCGAAGAATGTAAAGCCGGCGATACAATAGCAATTAAATACCGTACAAGCGTTTTAAGAACCGAAAAACCGTTGGATTCTCTCAGAGTGATAGATTCTTCCGTTTCAAAAGCATACACTTTTATTTTACCGTCCACAATTCCTTCTCAACAAACGGGAGCATTAATTCCGGGCGTTCAAGTCGGTATGACAACAATGAAAGAAGGCGGCGTTTCAAGATTTTACATTCTTCTCCATACGCTTACGGACAAAGTAAAATGGATTCTGTAGAATATGCAATAATAGTATTTTGGGCGGAACTTTGTGAAATTAAACGTTATGACAAAAAGCATTGACATAGTAATAGCACCTGATTTGTACCGTTTTCACAAGAAAAGCGGCAATATTGTTTTGGTGGATGTTTTACGTTTTACAACCACTATGGTAACGGCTTTGGCAAACGGAGCGTTGTCGGTTGAGGCTTATCCCGACGAAGAAACGCCGCTGAAACTCAAAGCGGAAAAAGGTTACCTCATCGGCGGTGAATACAAAGGCGAAGATATTGAAGGTTACGACTTCAACAACTCTCCTATTGCAATGACAAAAGAAAACATTTCAGGAAAACCGTTAGCATTCTGTACAACAAACGGAACGTACACGAGGTCTGTAATTTACGATTACGAAACCATTTTAGCTGGTGCTTTTGTAAATTTTACGGCACTTTGCAACAGACTTATCAACGACGGAAAACCGGTTACATTGGTTTGCAGCGGCAGTTCGAGACGGCCTGCAACGGAAGATACCGTTTTTGCCGGACAAGTTGCGGCGTATTTGTTGGAAAATTCCGACTTTACTTTTATGGAAGAAACCGTAAGTATGGCTCTTAATCTCTACAAACTTGCCAAAAACGACATAAAACAATTCGTAAAAGATTCTGCCCCGGGAAAAGTTTACAGAACGCAAATCAATCCTAAATACGGAGCGGATTTTGATTTTGTTTTTCAACAAGACCTTTTTGACATTGTTCCCGAAGAAACTTCACCGTTGAAATTTGAAGTTAAAAAATGAAAAAAAAAGTTGTTATCGGGCTTTCAGGCGGTGTGGACAGCGGTGTTGCGGCTTACCTTTTAAAACAACAAGGTTACGATGTTCACGCACTTTTTATGATAAATTGGAAAAATTCTTCCGTTACCTTATCGGGCGACTGCACTTGGGAAGAAGACCAACTTGTAGCACAAATGGTTGCAAAACAACTAAATATACCTCTCCATATTGTAGATTCGAGCGAAAGATATTTATCTCACGTCGTAGATTATATGTTCGACGAATATTCCAAAGGCAGAACTCCCAACCCTGATGTTTTGTGCAACAGAGAAATAAAATTTTCGGTTTTCAATCAATATGCACAGGAACTCGGAGCAGATTTTGTTGCAACGGGACATTATTGCAGACGGGACGAAGTATCAAGCAACGACAACAAAACTTATTCACGGCTTTTAGCAGGAACAGACCCTAACAAAGACCAAAGTTATTTTCTCTGTCAAATGAGCCAAGAACAATTAAAAAACGTACTTTTTCCCATCGGAGACATTATTAAACCCGAGGTAAGACGAATTGCAGCCGAACAAAATCTCGCTTGTGCCAAACGCAAAGATTCTCAGGGAATTTGTTTTGTCGGTAAGGTTGATTTGCCCGTTTTTTTACAACAAAAACTCAAATCCAAAAAAGGCAACATAGTAGAAATGACTTCCGATGCTTTTGTTTACCGTCGCCGCAACGATGCCGAAGACGATTACAAAGCATTGTCAAAACCGTATATTTACACTGAAAAAGACGGTTTTGTAATTGCAGAACATATCGGCGCACAATATTACACGATAGGTCAGCGTAAAGGTCTTAACATAGGCGGACACAAAGAACCCGTTTACGTTTTAGCAACCGACACCAAAACAAACACCGTTTATATCGGTATGGGCGACAACCATCCGGGGCTTTTCAGAAAAGCACTTTTTATCCGTCAAGACGAAATTCACTTAATCCGCCCCGACAAAAAACTTTCCGTCGGACAAAAACAACGTTACAAAGTGCGTATACGTTATCGTCAGCCTCTGCAAAACGCCGTCTTAATAATGGAAGAAGAAGGACTTTACATTCTTTTTGACGAAAAACAAAAAAGCATAACGCCCGGACAGTTTGCCGCTTGGTACGATGGGGACGAATTAGTCGGTTCGGGACCGATTGCGTATTAAATCGTAAGACGGAATCTGCCGTCCTCTTTTACAAAAGTATCTTTATACTTCATCAAAACGGCATAAACTTGTTTACTTGTTACGGGTTTGCCGTCTTTTCTGATGTGAAGTCGCTGAATATTAATTTGTTCGGCGATTTTGTCGGTTGTCATTCCGTGTCCTGACGATACCATTAAATAAACTGCTGCCTCTTGAATTTCCATTTTTTTTACACTGCCAAACTCTTATCCAAAAAATCCTGAAATTTCTCCTTGTATTGTTCGCTGACCGGAATAAAAGTATCGCCGTCAAAAACAATCCTAAAACGCTCAATTTCAACTACTTTGTCTAAATTAACGATGAACGAGCGATGAACCCGCATAAACCTATTTTCAGGCAAATATTCCTCCAAATTTTTTATCGGAATCAAACTCATTACGGGACGGCGGTTTTCGAGATGAAATTTAACGTATTCTCTCAACGATTCAATGTATTTTATATCGTCAAAATTTATTCTGACGATTTTGTATTCGCTTTTGATAAAAAAATATTTTCCGTTTTGAGAAAATTTTGTTTGCTTTTCAGGTTTAGAAATCTCTTCTTTACGCCGTTTCAACGCTTCCTGCGCCTTCTGAACCGACCGCTTAAAATCCTGATAACCAACAGGTTTCAACAAATAATCCACCGCTCCAACATTAAACCCCTCAACCGCATACTCCGAATAAGCCGTTGTAAAAACCACTATCGGAGGCTCAATCAACGATTTTACAAGGTCAATTCCGCTCAAATCCGGCATATTAACGTCCACAAAAACCAAATCGACAGTTTCTTGTCCGTTGTTCAAAAATTCCAACGCCTCACTGCTCGACAAAAAACTATTAACAAGTTGTAAATCAGGAGTTTTAGTGATATAAGAACAAATCTGTTTCAACGCTAACGGCTCGTCGTCAATAGCAATACATTTCATAACAAAGGTATTTTTAATCGGACTTTAAATTCTTTGTCCGAGGGGTTAATTTTTAAATCATAATTCTTTTTGTAAATCAAATCCAACTGATTTACAGTGTTTTTAATGCCAATTCCGCCCTTTTTTGTCTTAACGGTATTTTCGGGAAAAAGGCTGTTTTTGCAGTCGAAAATTATAAAATTTTCTTCAAACGAAAAAAATATTTCTATAAACGACATCGTTTTGTAACTAACGCCGTATTTAAAAGCGTTTTCAATCATAGAAATAAAAATCAGCGATGGAATTTTTTTGTCAGAGGGAATTTCCGAGGGAATTTCCAAAGTGATTTTTACCTTTTCTTCGCTGTAACGAAGGCGCATCAATGACACGTATTCCGAAATAAAATCCAATTCCTTCCTCAAATTCGAAAAGCCCGAATCACAATCATAAAGCATATATCTCATTAATTTTGAGAGTCTTATGATTGTTTCCTTTGCCAATTCGGAATCAATATCCACAAGTGCATGAATATTGTTGAGTGTATTCATAAAAAAATGTGGACTTACTTGTTGTTTCAGGGCGGCTAACTTGTTTTCGCCCGCTTGTTTTTCTCTAAGGTCGTTTTCGCGTTGATTTTTTATGTAACGAAAACCGAACCTAACCCCGCAATCACAACCGATTACAAGAATCGACAGAATCAGCGAAGCAGATTTAAAAGGCGGATGATTTCGTTTCGGCGGCTTAAAATTTTCATCGCGGGGCGGCGGCGGAAAATTTTTATCGTGAGGCGCGCCGAAATCAATCCGTCCCGCATTAAAAAACACTGACACAACTAAAACTGCATTGATTATCAAGAATTTAACTGGTTTTCCTTTAAACAAAAACTTCTCCGTCAGCCAAAAATGATTTATGAAAAATAACAGGAAAAACGGCAACAATCCCAACAGCGATTCTTTTATTTCGCGCCCTAACGAATCAGAATCGTATTCCGTCAAAACAGGTGCGCAAAACGCTATTAACCAAATAATTACAACCGTTAATATTTCCGTTCTTTTTTCTAATTTCATTTTTCAACTATTTTTTTTTAGCACCGAATTAAACAAAAAAACATTCCCTTCGTTTAACTCGGCGCAAAAATTTTTCAAAACGAATATTTGTAACTAAGTGCAAAAATATTATTGTTAATATCGTCTTTGCGTTTACCTTTTTTGCTGTAACGGTTGAAACGTTGGTCTAACATATATTCAAAACCGATTGTGTTTTGTTTGCCGATTTTCTTTTTCAATCCTAATGTAAGGCGAAGTTTATCCACTTTTGATGAGGTTAAATTGTGGAAAATTTCGTAAGATACAAAAGGCGTGAGTTTTATGGGTTTTATTTTGTAACCCGCTTGTAATTTGTAACGCAAATAATTTTCGGTTTCACCAGTTTTGTAAGTTTTTGAATCGGTGTCCCAAAAATCGTAATCGCCGCTGTAATTGCAGAATTTTACTCTGCCTTCCAACTTTATGCCGCTGAACGAATATTTACCTTTTGCAAAAATTCCCAAACGACCTTGCCAAGCGGTGGTATCGTCTTCTCCATCGTGAGTGTGTGCCCAACGATATTCTGCTCCAAGGGCAAAATATTTTACGGGCGAATATTCAACAAAAGGTTTTATCAAAAACTTTTGAGTTTCGGTTTTGCCGCAAAATCTGCCTTCTAAATTCAAGCCCGCCGAAAGCGACGGCAAAAATTGTTTTTCAAGTCCCGCATTGAGATAAAACCACGAACGGCTTTGTGTATCAGGGGCTTGGGCGTTTACTTTTGCAACTGCCCAAACCATTAAAAATATTAAAAATAACTTTCTCATTTTTCACTAATTACTGCATTATCAATCATATAATGTTTACCGGGTTTTTGTTTGTTACCGTTTTGAGGCGGCATTCTGCGTGAAGTTGTGTCGGAAACATTTCCGCCTTTGAAATCCTTCGGAGGTCTTTGAACTTTTGTGGAATCCATTTTCCCGCCTTTTCCGCCTTTCATTTCGGGCATTTTTTCTTCCGAAACCGTACCCGTAACGATAACGCTTTTGCCTTTGAGCGAAGAATTTACGGCAGAAGTTGTTGAAACTCTAACCATTGAGCTCGAAGGTTTTGCACCTTTGCCGTTAGACGAATTTGCATTCGGTTTTTGCATTGAGGCAGTTGTGGCTATAATTGCGGTTTTAGAATCTTTGCCTATTTCTACTAAGTAACCACTAATTTGAACTTGCTGTCCCGAAAGACTTTCTGCTTTTGACTGAAAATCAGCGAGTTCTACTTTTGTCTGAGCATTAACGCCTGCAAAAACACAAGCCGTTAAAAGTGTTAAAAATATCTTTTTCATATTGTTTTCAATTTTCAACTTTTAATTTTTAATTGTTAATTGTTAATTGTTAGGCGTTCCCGCCTTTTTGTCGTAATAAACTCTCAAAAGGGCAATATCTTTCAAAAAGTCTATTTTAACAAAATCGAATCTCTTGATTTTCAAGCCGGTACGTTTTTCTAAATCAGTTAAAAGTTGGTCTTTGTTTTCGGTTTTGATGTTTTCGATTTTTTCGTAAATAACATCGATATGACCTTCGCTTTTAATCAAAAATTTCTCTAACAAATAAACGCAAAAAACTATTGCGGCATTTGTTAAAACGAGTTCGGCAATACTTATCTTCTTGTTAGCCAGCGCGTTAAGAACGGCAATTCCGATAACGACAAAAAGATAAGTCATTTCGCGGATAGGAATTGGGTCGGTTCTGTATTTCAAAATTCCGAAAACGGCGAAAAGTCCCAACGCAAAACCGAGTTCCAATTTAACGTCTTCCAAAAGGAAACACATTAAGAAAATCGCCGTTCCGAGGGCGTAATACGTGAAAGTGAACTCCCGTCTGCCGCTTTTTCCGTACACCAAGTTAATTAAAATGTACAAAACGGCTGTGTTAAACAAAAGTCTGAAAAACAGTTTGCCGAAATCCCTGAAATCAATCAGGCTGAGATTGTAGAATTTTATGTCTTCCCAACTAAAATCCTGCGTTGCTTCTTGTAAAATGTCTAATATCATGATTTTAATTTTTTCGTTGTTTTTATAATGCGTTTTTTAATCGTTTTTGTAACATTCTGATTTCACGCGGAAAAGATTTGTTTTAAGTCCCTCTTGACCGTTTAAAACCCGTCCGATACAATATTTTGAAAATCCCGAACGCTTTACGCCGTATTTATAAAGTGTCAGTTGTAACGGCGATTTAGGTGCGCCTGCCTCGTGTTTCAACTCCACCATTGCGAAAGAATCCGTTTCGTGTCCTTGTTGTAAATCTCTGAAACCCAGTTCACAATCAATTGTGCAACGCTCGCCCATATCTTTTTTAACGAGGGTTATACGGTGAAAATGATTTTCGATAACGGGTTTTAACAATTCGGGGTTGCACGGAATATGTTTTGACAAAAATTCATATTCTTCGGGCAAAATTTTATTTAAATCCGTTTTAATTTCGATACGTTTCTTTTTGGTTTTGCCCTTGTTGTTTTTGTGTTTAACCTCCAAAAACGCCGTCTGAGTGTCCACATACATACGTTTACGGACTTTATAACGGTCAAGTTTTCCGTTATGATGGTCGGTAAAAAACTTGTTTTCGGGCGTGTCGAAATAAACGGTTTTGTATTCCATATAACGAAGTCCCTGAATTTCAACGATATAATAATCGTTAATAATTTCGGGCAGAATTTTGTTCCAAAGCACCTCGGCTCTGAGCGGAAATTTTGTGTCCACACGGTTCATAAAATTTGCCTTGCCTATGTCGTTAAGCCCAATCGAAGTAAACTTTTGTAAAATTTCCATAATTTTTATTTTTTTATAACTACGAAAAACACGAAAACAACGAAATTTAAATTTTAGTGTTTTTTGCGTTTTTCGTAGTTAATAAAACTTAAAACGGTCTGTTTCCGCCGCCGCCGGGACCAAATCCGCCGCCGTTTCCGCCGTTACTTGTGCATTGACCGTTGGTAAGAGTTATCGATGTTGATGAGGTTCCCGAAGCCGATGTTGCGGGGTAATAAAAATCAAATCCGCTGACATATTCGCTGCCCGAGACGGTAGCATTTGTTATAAAACTGTATGTTGCGCTCGAAAGGTCGGGCGAAGAAATTGTGCAACTTGATATGCCTGAGGAACTTTCCACGCCATAACGTTTTTGCCCGTGTTGTCATTAACAGCCAAATATGTGTTGGCAGAGCCACTCAACGATGTAAAAACTGTCGTCTGACTTGCGCTCGGTGCGGACGCCATACCTTGACTTCCCACTGCAATTACAATTCCGCCTTTGATTTGAGGTTCGTAATTATCGCCTGCGTCAAGAGGTTCGTTGTTGTTAGAATTTTGCGACACCAAAACAACGCCGCCGTTTATAAACATTGAGCCGTTGGAATCCAAACCGTCGCCCTGAGCCTTAACGTAAATATTTCCGCCGTTGATAACCAAAGAGATTGTAGATGAGGACGTTGAAGTGGTTTGTTGTCCGGGTCTGCCGCCGAAACCGCCGCCGCCCATCTGACTGCTGCCGTCAGAGGCGTTGAAAGCATCGTCTGACGAAACTACTTTTATCGTTCCGCCGTTAATGGTTATTACAACGCCTTGAATGCCTTCGTACGACTGAGTAATGTCAATGTATCCGCCGTTGATTGTAACGTTACCCGTGCGGAGATTGGTGTTGTCGTTTTTCTTGGTTGTAATGCCGTGTCCGCTGCCCGATTCGCCGCTTGAAGTGGCTGTAGGAGTTAATGTAAACGTTCCGCCGTCGATGGTGATGTCGCCGTCGGCAGCAATACATTTGTCGGATTTTAAGATTGTAAAACTGCCGTCTTTAATGTAAATATTTCCTGCGGCGTTAATGCCTTTGTCGGCTGAGGTAATTTTGTTGAAAGTGCCGGCGTTGATTGTTACGTGCGAATCGGTGGAAATTCCGTCGTCGGTTGCGGCTATGGTAAACGTGCCGCCGTCAATCTGAACCGTGCCGACAGCGTGTATTCCGTCTTTCGTGCCGGTTAAGTTTAAATTACCGCCTTCAATGAGTACATATCCCATATCGGTTTTGGTTGAAGTGGTTTTAACAGCGTGGTTTCCGCCGCTGACGGTTAATGTTCCGTCCCTGACAATCAAGTAATCCTTAGCCTGAATGCCCTCGTTGTTTAACGAAGTTACATTGAAAACACCGCCGTTAATGATTATTCCGTCGGTAGATTTTATGGCTTCAAACGATGAGGATGTAACTGTGAGTTTTCCGTCGGCGTTGTCGCCTGCCGAGAAAAACAAATCTTGTTTAGAATGTATGCAAGCCACCGAATCCGAACCCGAATAGGTGGAAGAAAATTTGTTGGTTGTGCCGTCCGAAATCAAAACCGAAACTTTTTCTGCGGTTTTGATGTAAAGGACAGAACCGTTTGAATTTGAGAAACTTGCATCCGAAAGAATGAGTTTAACCGTTCCTTGGTCGCCTTCGGCAACGTCTACCAAGATTTGACCGTCGGTTAAATCACCCGTTACGATGTAATCACCTGAGGCAGTGATTGTTGCGACAGTTCCCGAGGCGGTTGCGCCCGTACCTTCAACTTCAACCGAAGAAGTTTTTCCGATAATTTTGTTTACGGTTGAGGTGTTAAACTCGTAGTCAGAACTTTCTTCCGAAACGGCGGAAGTATTAACGGTTTCGGAATTGTTTGTGGCGGTTGTTGCGGTAGTAGAACCGGAGTCCGAGGAAGATGACAAGCTATCGTCATTTGTATCGTCAAAGGTCTTTTTGCAGCCCGACAAAAGCAAAACTGTCAAAAGGCTAAGTGATAAAACTTTAATTTTCATATCTTTCGAGATTTTTAATGTTTATAAACGCAAATATATAATTAAAAATCACGTCAAAATACAAAAATCTACATTAAGGATTTTTTTTTCGTCAAAACGGACGATTTTTTATTTATTAGTATGGTAACAAAATCGGTAGATAAAATCTGCCGTTTCGTAGATTATTCTAAATCCTCAATCATACCCTTGGCAATGTCGAACTCAAAAAACAAAACCGTTCCGGGCAAGTTGTATTCTTCAAGAAAAGCACAACCGAAAATTGCATCCTCACCCATAAGTTTTACAGTAGAAGGAACGTTAATTTTCTGCAAGTTGTCGCAATCGGTAAAAGCATAATTCTGAATTTTTTCCATACCTTCGGGCAAAGAAACAAGCACTAAATTACAGGCTTTCTCAAAAGCAAATTCGTCAATGTCCTTTACACCTTTTAAAATAGCATAACTTTGAACATTTTTCTTTGACGGATAACGTATCAGACGGCTTTTGTCGGCAGTATAAAGCACGGATTCTACGGACGAAAAATTTTTGTTACCCTCCTCAACTTCTATTCTTACCAAGTCTGTACAGCCCTGAAACGCTCTTAGTCCTATTTCCTTAGTTTTTGCAGGGAACTTCAAAGCCTGAATTTTAGAACAATTTTTAAATGCTTTGTCGCCGATTTTTTCGAGGTTATCGGGCAAATTGAGTTTTACGATTTTGTCGCAACCAGAAAACGCGTATGCTCCGATTTCCGTAATTCCGTCGGGCAACGAGACTCCGTAAAGCGAAGTACAACGACAGAAAGTGCCTTCTTCAATTTTTTTTACGGCGTAAGGAATATTTACCGAATTTAAATTTGAACAATCCAAAAAAGCACGTTTTCCAATTTTAGAAATTTTTGACGGCAAAATAATGCTCGAAATTCCTCTGCACATTGCAAAAGCCGTATCTGCAACAGCAGTTACTTCGTAAACGTTGTCGGAAAACCTCACCGTTTGCGGTACGATAACATTGCCCGACATTTTTTTGTCGCCGCAAAAAACCTCAACCGTTTTTTCACTCGTTACACGATAAAAAAAAGTGCCGTTTTTAAATTCCTGAGCATTCAAAACGGAAGATAAAAAAATCAAAAATATTCCTAAAAATTTGTTCATTGTTATGTTAAACCGTCTTTTTGATAAAAAACCAATCCCACCCTATCAATGTGTTCTCCTATCGGTGTATTTTTTTTTGCCTGATAATCAATTAAATCCACACCGTAAAGAAGTTCAAGACCGTCAATTTCGCAACCGATTTTCAGAATAAGATTATAATCGATGTTGTTACCCAAAACGGCTAAATCAATATCAGAACCAGTGCGGAAATTTCCTTTTGCCCTTGAACCGAATATCAAAACTTTTTCCACTTCATTATGTTTTCCGAAAACGTTTTGAATCTCTTTTATAACATTATCTGAAAGCCCGAATTTCATTGATAATCAGGATTATGAGATAAAATTTCAAGTTTTTCGTCCAACATGTTTAAGATTGGGGCAAAATCTGTGTAAATTTTTTGCGCAACAGATAAAATTTCGCTTTCGTCGTAAATATGGGAAAAAATATTACGGGATTTTTGCATTTCACGCCATTTATCATGGTCTGAAATTAATCCGATTTCAAAAGCAGTTTTCAATGTCCCGTTTGGACCGGGCGGAAAATTGTAACCGCTGAAAATCAAAACATCCTGCAAAACTTTCCAAGCAAGTTCAAACGTATATTCAAAACGTTGTACAAGCCCCTCCGTTTCCAATTCCGACAACGTTTCAAATTCTCTTTCTTGTGTCAAAGAATAAAGCAAAGTATTGGCTTTATGATAATTAGCATATCTTTGTATCCATCTTGTATCTGTTGCCATAATATTTTTTGCAGTAAAAAAATGTAGAGACGTTTTTTTTGATATTAACGTCTCTACGAAAGAACTAAGTTATTTTATTTACAACCTTTCCAACGCCCATTGAGCGAACAATTCGGGTTTGAAACCGAATTTCTCGTCCAAAACGCCTGCCGGAGCCGATGCACCGAAATGCGTCAATCCGAAAACGTCCTTTTTGAAACTGGGGATTATCGTTGCAAAAACGCTCGGAAGTCCAGCGGTCATACCAAGAACGCGGGCTTTCGACGGAATAACCGATTCCATATAAGACTCGCCCTGATTTTCAAACAAGCGCGGCGAAATTACCGAAACAACACGCACGTTCTTGCCTGATTTTTCGGCGATTGCGGGTGCTGCGCCGACCAATGTCGCAACCTCGGAACCGTTAGCAACCAAAACAACGTCAGGATTGCCCTCGCCGGTCTGACAAACAACGTAACCGCCCTTTTCGATTTGAGCGGCACGCTCCAACTGGGATGCGCATTTTCCCTGTGGCAGACATTCGATGTTCTGACGCGAACCAATCATAACCGTAGGACATTCCATATTCTTGAACGCCTTTTTATAAGCGGTAATCGATTCGTAACCGTCAGCAGGACGGAGAACCAATGTGGACATCTTACCGTCGTGATTATCAACCTGTTCCATCAGGCGGATTTGAGCCTCCTGTTCGATGGGTTCGTGAGTAGGACCGTCTTCACCCACACGGAACGAGTCGTGAGTGTAAAGGAATATTGCCGGCGTTTTCATTAAAGCGGCAACGCGCAAAACGGGTTTCTCGTAATCCGAGAACACGAAGAACGTTCCGCAAACCGTCCTTACGCCGCCGTGCAGACACATTCCCACGCAAAGAGCAGCCATCGAAAGTTCCGAAACGCCCGCCTGTAAGAACGAACCCGAAAAGTCGCCGGGTACAAATGCTTTGGTCTTTTTCAAAAATTCGTCCGTTTTGTCCGAATTAGAAAGGTCTGCCGAGGCAACAACCAAGTTTTCAACTTTTCCGTACATTGCGGCGAGAGTTTTACCCAATGCGCCGCGGGTTGCGGTGGCCTTGTCGAAGTTGAGGTCTTTAAAGTCGGGCAACTCGAAATCGTCGTTGAGATACTGTTGATATTTTTTAGCCAAATCGGGATTTTCGGCAGCCCATTTTGCTTCTTCGGCTTTTTCCGCTTTTGCGGCTGCTGATTTTTCGGCTAATTTTTCAGCGTAATATTCCTTAACTTCGGGGAAAATTACGAACGGGTCAGCGGGGTCGCCACCCAAATGTTTAACCGTCATTTCGAAAGAACCGCCCGATTTTGAAACCGGTTGTCCGTGCGTAGAACATTGCCCTTCAAAATTTTCGTTGTTTTCGGTAACGATTCCCTTGCCCATAGCGGTCTCACCGATAATAAGAGTCGGGCGGGTCTTTTCGTCCTGAGCGTTTTTGAGTGCCTGACGGATAGCCGCAGCGTCGTTACCGTTGATTTTTACGACATTCCAACCCCAAGTTTTGTATTTAGCGTAAGTGTCCTCATCGGAAACTTCGTTGCATTTGGTTGAAAGTTGGATTTTGTTTGAGTCGTAAAACATAATGAGGTTTTTAAGACCAAGAAACCCGCGATACGACCTGCGCCCTGCGAGATTTCCTCCTGAATACCGCCGTCCGAAATGTAAACGTAGGTCTTGTGCTGAACCCTTTTTCCGAACCTTGCGGCAAGGAACTCCTGAGCGATAGCCGCTCCGATACCGAGAGCGTGTCCGACACCGAGGGGACCCGAAGTATTTTCGATACCGCGTTTAACGTCTCTTTCGGGGTGTCCGGGTGTAACGGAACCCCACTGACGGAAGTTTTTGATGTCTTCTAACGAGAATTTGTTGATAAGAGTCAAAATCGAATAAAGCATCGGGCTCATGTGTCCGGGGTCGAGGAAAAATCTGTCTCGATTGTCCCATTCGGGGTCTTCGGGGTCGAATTTCAAGAAATCCGAAAACAATACATGAACGAAATCCGCGCCGCCCATTGCGCCGCCGGGGTGTCCTGATTTTGCTTTTTCTACCATTGCGGCAGCAAGGAGTCTGACGTTGTCCGCTGCTTTAAGGTCAATTGCTTTTTGTTCCATTTGATGTTGTTTAAAAATGTTATTTTATAATTACGTATTTTTTTATAATTTCTTTAACTTGCTGACTATCAGACGGTTTATCAATAAAATCATCACAATCCGAAGATTGGAGATTACGTTTTCCGTCAGCCGAAAAATACGGTATTTGAGCGATTACAGGGATTTTAGAATCAAGTCTTTTGATAAGTTTCACCGCCTCAGAACCGTTCATTTCGGGAAGAGTTAAATTAGTGATTATCAATACGATATTTTCATTATTACGGTAAAGTTCAAAAAGTTCCTTTCCCGTTTTTGCCCTGAGAACGGAAAATTTTAAAGAACTTAAAATTTCGTTCAAGAGAATAAAAGAAACGTCCTCGTTTTCGCCCACAAGAATTTTCAAACCTTCGTATTGAGATTGCTTTTCGGTTTTAGAACAACCTTCAGCAGGGACGGAAACATAAAAAATCGTACCCACACCAGGAGTAGAATCAAACCAAATTTCTCCGCCCAACAACGAAACATAATTGCCACAAGAGCCAAACCGACTCCCGTTCCGCCGTTTTCTTCGTAAAAATCTTCTTTCCGCTCAAAAGGAGAAAAAATCTTTTCGTAAATTTCGGGGTCAATGCCTTTTCCTGAATCTTTAACGCAAAAAACTGCCGCTCCACCGCTCAACGAAGAAGTAATTTCAACTTTACCTTTTGTGGAAAATTTCAAAGAATTTCCCGTTAAATTCGACAAAATTTTAAACAGCATTTTTTTGTCCGTCGTAACGGAAAATTTTTCGGTCTCAATAACGATTTCAAGCCCCTTTGAACGCGCAAAAGGCAAATTTTGAGAATAAACTTCATTTAAAACTTCCTCAATTTCAAAGGTTTCGCATTCAGGTTTTGCATCTCCCGATACGGTTTGAGAGAAATCCAATATGTTATTAAATTCGCTCAAAAGTTTCAAAGCGTTATTTTTAATATAAGCCACATATTCGTTTTTCATTTGTTCGCCGAGAGGATTTTTCAAAACGTCGGTAAAACCGATAATCGAATTTATGGGCGAATATATTTCCTTTGAAATTTTGTCAAGAAAATTATCTTTTGCTTTTTCGGCAGCCTCGGCACGCTCTTTTGCCTCCTTATATTTAAGGAGTGCTTGTTCAAGCCGCAAATTCAAATTCTGCATTCTTCGGTTTGCTTCTTCGATATTTTTGGTTCTTTCACGCACTTTTTCTTCCAAATCACGATTGGCTGACGAAAGTTCCCGATTCAACTTACTGAGCATCAAATGAGTTTTTACCCTTGCCAAAAGTTCTTCGGTCTGAACGGGTTTTGTAATATAATCCACCGCTCCCGATTTAAAAGCCTTAATTTTGTCGAACGACGAATTAAGCGCCGACATAAAAACAACGGGAATATCTTTTGTTTTAGAATTAGATTTTAAAAGCGAACAAATTGCATATCCGTCCAAATCGGGCAGCATAATGTCCAAAAGAATAATATCGGGACGTTTTTCCACAGCCGTTAAAACAGCCTTTGAGCCGTCTGAGGCTTCAAAAACCGAATATCCCTTTTCTTCCAAAACATTTTTTATAAAACCCGATACCGACAAAGTATCGTCTACAATCAATATGCTTTCCGCTAAGTTGTCTAAGGACATAATCTTAAAAAATTTCGACTACAAATATTGTATTTTTTATCGGTTTTAACAAATTTTTTTCAAAAAAAATTATATTTGGAAAATTCTTTTTCCTTTTTTAACTTTGCGGCACAAAATTTTTTACGAAAAAAATGACTGGGGAAACTTCTAATTCGTTCAAAGACAAATTGAAAGCATGGGGAAAATTTTTTATTTCCGCCTACTTCATAAAAAATTTCTGCATTTGGCTCGCTGCCGTTGTATTGTTTTTTTTGATAGTGATTTTCTCTCTAAAAATCTACACAAGACACACTCAAAAAGTAAGCGTTCCTTCCGTCGAAGGCCTTTCCATAACGGAAGCGGAAAAAATAATTTCTTCACGAAAACTCATTCCCGTAGTATCAGATTCGGTTTACAATAGTTCTGCCGCAGCGGGAACGATTATTCCTAACGGTCAAATTCCCAGAGCCGGATACACGGTAAAAGAAGGCAGAAAAGTTTTTTTAACCTACAAAGCATGGACGAAAGAACCCGCTAAAATGCCGTCAGTTGTAGGAATTTCGCTTTCCGATGCTCAAATGCAACTTCAACAAAGCGGCTTGTTGTTAGGAAAAATTACCAAGAAAAAAGGTAAATATGCCAATCTTGTTTTGGAAGCCCGTTTCAACGGAGCAAAAATTTCTGCGGGTAAAGACTTATTTAAAGGTGATGTTATTGATTTAACCGTATCGGACGGCGAAGAAGACAATGATTCCGCAACAGATTCTTATTCAGACGACAGCGGCGAGGATACAAACAACGTTCTCGATAACGGTATTGACGAATTTTAATTTTTTTGATATAACAAATGAAAAAAAAGGCGGTTTTAATTTTTCTTGCGGCAACGACATTAAAAGTTGTTGCCCAAAATTCCGACACTCTCGAACTGCCTTTTTTTGACGATTTTTCTTACACAAAACTTTTTCCTAAGAATTCGCTTTGGGAAAACAAAGGGGCAACCGTTTCTCAAACTCTCGCCCCTGCCCCGCCAAGTATGGGAGTTATGTATTTGGACGCTTTGGACAAAAATTTCAATTTCTATTCCGAGGCCGCTTATTCTACCGTTTCGGGCGGCGACACGGTAGAATCCAAACCGATAAATCTTTATTATCCTAACGATAAAACAATTTTCCTAAGTTTCTTTTATCAAGCCGGTGGCTTAGGCGATTCGCCCGAAAGCGGTGATTCTCTCTGCTTGGATTTTTATTCGCCCTCAGATAAAGAATGGACAACAATAAAATCATACGAAGGTAAACGTCAAAACGCTTTCAGTCAGGAAATTATAAACATTTCCGAGAAAAAATTCTTACAAAAAGGATTTAAATTCCGTTTCAGAAATTATTTCAGTCCCGGAAGCCGCCTGCAAGCCGATTTGATAGGAAATTGCGACTATTGGCTTATCGATTATGTTAAATTAGACAAAACCGTAACCAAGCCGATACAGTTTATCAAGACGTTTCAATTACTTTACCGCCCGTTTTTAAGTACGGAAATTACACTGCCGTTCCGTGGCAACATTACAAAGAAAATCCTGAAAAAGAAAAACTTACGTATTCGATTTTTTATCGCAACAACGATTCTAAGCCGAGACTTTTAGACTCAATAAATATGTTTTTAAACAAAGAAAAATTTTCTTTGGGAACTTACAATATGCCCGCTTGTACGGATTTCAGAAACGACAACGACGATTTTCAATACGTTTTTTTGTCCGAATCCGACACCGTAGCCGAAAGCGAAATCACCGTAAAATTAGTCAGCGATATTACCGGTAAGGATTTTGCCGACAACAATTCAGTAACCGAAAAACTTATCTTTCACGATTATTACGCCTACGACGACGGCTCGGCTGAGGCAGCATACGGACTTTACGGCGAAGGAAGTCAAGGCGGAAAAGTTGCTGTAAAATTTTCGGTTTTAAAACCCGATAAATTAAAAGGTGTGTATATGTATTTTTGTTCCGTTTTCAAAAATGCACAAGCCGATTATTTCGACATAAAAGTCTACAACTGCATTGGCGGCAAACCTTCTGCCGAAATTTATTCCGAAAGCAATGTCAGCGTACCTAAAGACGATACGGAAAAATTCGTTTTCATACCTTTTGATACTCCCATTATGGTATCTGACACTTTTTTTATCGGTTGGGAAAAACTTTCGCAAAAAATTATTGCCGTAGGTTTCGACAAAAACACTCTAACACCCGCAAACAACAATTTTTTTAATCTCAACGGCACATGGAAACAATCGAAAGAACAAGGTCAAATTATGCTCCGTCCTGCCTTTGGCGAACTGAAAACCCCGACGGAAGAAATTTTTATAAAAAGTATCGGCAAAGAAACCGTTAAATTTTATCCAAACCCGACCTACGGTGTTTTAACGATTGAAATCTTAGATAAAAGATGTAAAAAAGTCAGTATTTTTAATCTTAACGGACAAAAACTTATGACTTTTCCCATAGAAAACAACTTGAACGAATTAAACCTAAAAAATCTCAAAAGCGGAATGTATATTCTTGATTTTGAGGGAATCGGAATACGAAAAAAAATTATAAAAAAATGATTGACGATTACGGCATTATAGAAGAAGATTCAGAATATAGTCAAGAAAAAACGACTTTGCGTTTCAGCACCACGGCCGACAAAGGTCAGTCGTTAGAACGGATTGATAAATTTCTTGACAACCGCATACAAGGCGTATCGCGCAACAAAATTCAAAAAGCCGCTGACGAAGGCCTCGTTACCGTTAACGGCAAGGCTGTTAAAAGCAATTACAAAGTGCATCCGGGCGACGAAATTTCGGTTTTTCTGCCCGGCGAACATTACGAATTTAAATTAACGCCGGAAAATATTCCGCTCAACATCGTTTACGAAGACGATGATTTAATCGTTGTTAACAAACCTGCTGGAATGGTTGTTCACCCTGCTCACGGCAATTTTTCGGGAACTTTGGTAAAGCTTTGGCATATCATTTAGGCGGAAATAGTGAATTTGACGAAAACGACACCCGTCCGGGTTTAGTTCACAGAATCGACAAAAACACCTCAGGACTTTTGGTCGTTGCCAAAAACGAAAAATCAAAAGTTGATTTAGCGCAACAATTTTTTCATCATACCGTAAACCGTCGTTATCAGGCTTTGGTTTGGGGCGATTTCGACAGTTCGGAAGGAATGGTTGAAGGCAATATCGGCAGAAATCCTAAGGACAGAAAAAGTATGTCGATTTTCCCAAAAGAAAGCGGAATCGGAAAACCTGCAATAACGCATTACAGAGTTTTAGAACGATTCGGATACGTCAGTTTGATAGAATGTAAATTGGAAACGGGACGGACACACCAAATCCGTGTTCATTTGAAAAGCATTAATCACCCGCTTTTCAACGACGATGTTTACGGCGGAAATAAACTTTTAAGGGGAACGACCTTTGCAAAATACAAACGTTTTATAGAAAACTGCTTCGAAATAATGCCCCGACAAGCACTCCATGCCAAAACGTTGGAATTCCGACACCCGAAAACGGGTGAAATAATGAGTTTTGATTCCGAATTACCGCCTGATTTTCAGGAAGTTCTCAACAAATGGCGGGTATATGCCAAATCAGGAGCAATATTGAATGAATAATTTTTTTTAAAAAGGTATTATTTTTGCGGATTTTTTTATAATTTTGATTGATTTTTTCCGTTATATTTTAATAAAAACGAATTCGTTATGAAAAAATTTTTTTTATCTTTTATATTTGCCTTGACTTGCAGCGGCGTTTTTGCTCAACTCAATGTCGGATTCAGTATGGGCGTTAATTCGTCGTTTCTTGTCGGAAAAGACAAAATTGCAGATTCCAAAAGCCGAATCGGAATAAATCCTGCCGTATATTTGGATATTCCCTTGGTTTACGAATCGTTTCTCGAAATCGGTGCAATGTATTCTCAACAAGGTTGCAAAGTAGAAACCGGTCCCGAACCCAGTTCAAGCAATTTCACAATAGAATACAAAGAAAAGAAAATCGTTGATTATCTTACTGTTCCCATCACTTGGAAACAACAATACGGAGATTTTTTTACGCAAGCAGGACCTTTTGTTTCAATAGCAACGAAAGCAGAAAACACTTGGATTAAAGACTCCACAGGAACGGGAAGGGATAGAGATTCCTCAGGAAGAGAGGAAGGCAGCAAAAAAAGTTTTGTTAACAATTTAAGACCTTACGATGTGGGAGTAATGCTCGGAATAGGAATTCAAACTTCCATCTCAGGGAGTCTTGATTTGTTTTTCAGCGCAAATTATAGATTAGGATTTTTCTCCATCGAACAAAAAGGCGAAAACGAAAGCCGTAACAAAGTACTTAGAAATCAAGTATTTACCGTTTCAGCGGGATTGTTTTTCGTTAAAAACCGAAGGTCTAAAACTTATAGAAACCACCGCCGCTAAATGAAACTTAGGAATATTATAACGCTTTTTTTTCTTTTCGTTGTTATAAATGCTGATTGTCAGCAGTTTACAATGAAAGGCGGTGCTATATATTCCCGAATGGCAATTTCTAAACACGAAAATCCCGCTGGAAGTGTTGACGGAATGTTGAATTACTATTACGAGGCCAATTATGCCCAACGTTTTGCCCGTTGGAAATACTGGTCGATAGGATTCGGATATTTAGGTTCAGGCGGTGCAATTCACGGTTACAACGCAGGTTTGGAATATCATTACGACGTTGATGTAAGATTCAGCAATTTTATTTTGCCAGTTAAATTCAAAGTTTCCTCCGAACACATCAAACATCCCCGTTATTATGGCTTTGTAGGTGTTGCTCCGGCTTGGATGTTCGACCAAGATGCCACCGTAAATTACCGTTACGTAGACAAAAGACTTCAAATCGAAAAAGAAAACGGCAATTTAAGAAAACTCAACGTCTTTCCTTACCACCCAAGAAAACTGCAAGGGTACGTACTTTTCGGCGGAGGAGTCTATTACAAACACATAGTTTTAGATGCCACCGCAATGATTAACACTTTTAAAATTTACGAAGAATTTCTTGCGCCCGTGAGTTTCAGTTACGGATTTATTCAACGATAGGCGTTCAAGTTTCAAGACCGATTAATAAATATTCCTGCCGAAGTTTCGGAAGATGAAAAAGAGTTTTTTTATTATATTATTTTCGTTGATTTTCAGCGGGTTAAAGGCACAAGCACCGTTTCAGAGCCGCCCTACCGCTTTCACGATTAACCATAGAGAATTTGAATTTTCGCTGTTTTCGCCCACGCGTTACGGAGTCGGAAAAAAGACCGAAATTTTTTCAACCGTTTTTCTCGATTGGAAACTCCCCAATCTCGGTTTAAAACATCTTTGGTTTAAAAAACCGGCTAAAAAAGAAAAGGGATTTTTTAAATCAAGGGACATTTATTTCGGAACGGTTCACAATTTGGATTATCCGAATATGTTTTTCAAAACCGTTCAAAAACACGAAAGCGATTATATTTCAGACACTTGCATTTTGCCCAACGTTATAACGATGAGAAATGAGGCAAGAATGACGTTTTTTTTAAAAAAGGCGACTTCGTGCGAAGGTCCGAATTTTTTGTTCACGTTAAGGGCAGGCGTTAAAAATTCGTTCAAAATCAACAAGGACGCAACAATGCCGCCCATTGATAAAAACCCGCTCTGGTATCGTGAAACGACGGTTTGTCTTGACACGATAGTTTGGTTTGTGGGTGCGGACGTGGATTTTCACATAACCGAACGGCTTAATATGTTGGCGGATTTGGATTTTTATTCCGTCGATTGGAACGTAAAAGATTTTTCTCTCGAAAGCAAAATTTTCGTTTACGGATATTGCGGAGCAAGGCGCAGAATTATGCTCGAAGGCGGCGTTAAAATGGTTGCCGGAAACGTTTACGGCGATGCTAAATTCCTGATTTTGCCGATGTTAGATATGTCGTATTTTTGGAAGTTAAAGAAAAAACGCGACATCGGACTTTTCGGCGACGATTTAAAATAACTGATTATGGAGACAAAAATCGAATTAGACAATCTCAACCCGATAGATTTTTACGGTGCTAACGAACAACGGTTGGAAAAAATCAGAAAGTGTTTCCGAAAATAAAAATCGTTGCTCGGGGCAACGGTCTTAAAATCTTGGGCGAAGAACAAGAAACGGAAAAATTTTCAGCCCTAATCGCAAAAATTAAAAAACACGTTTTAAAATATAACACTCTGTCTGACAATGAATTAGACAGTCTTTTAAGTAACGACGACAAAAAAGCCGTTTTGAGTGCTGGCGGCGGAAAAACGATTTTGTTTTCGCTTCAAGGTCAGGCTATTAAACCGAGAAACGAAACCCAAATGAAAATGGCTGAGGCTTTTAAAAAAAACGACCTCATTTTCGCAACGGGGCCCGCCGGAACGGGCAAAACGTATCTTGCTGTGGCATTGGCAGTTAAAGCATTGAAAGCGGGTGAAGTCAGACGGTTGATTCTTTGCCGTCCGGCTGTTGAGGCGGGCGAAAAAATCGGTTTTCTGCCCGGCGACATGAAAGAAAAACTCGACCCGTATATGCAAGCACTTTACGATGCACTTAACGATATGATTCCGCAAAAAAGAATCGAAACGTTGATGGAAGAAAGAATCGTTCAGATTGCACCTTTGGCTTTTATGCGCGGACGGACTTTGGACAACGCTGCCGTCATTTTGGACGAGGCTCAAAACGCAACCGTTTCGCAACTGAAAATGTTTCTGACCCGTATGGGCGAAAATTCTAAATTCATAATTACCGGCGATGAAACCCAAATCGACATTGCAAACAAAAAAGATTCGGGACTTGTTCACGCATTGGAAATTTTAAAAGGAATTGAATACATTTCGTTTATCAGGTTTAAAAATTCTGACGTTGTGCGACACAAGTTAGTTAAAAAGATAATTGAGGCTTACGAAAAAAAATTAATATAAAATTATTATGTCTAACGCATTGGTTAATACTGACTTTCATTTTGAAGGTCAAAAAAATGTATATCACGGAAAAGTCCGCGACGTTTACAATATCAACGACGAAAAATTAGTTATGGTGGCAACCGACAGAATTTCTGCCTTCGATGTGGTTTTACCCAAGGGTATTCCGTTTAAAGGTCAGATTCTCAATCAGATAGCCGCAAAATTTTTGGATTTAACAGCCGACATTGTTCCTAATTGGAAACTTTCGGCTCCCGACCCGATGGTAACAATCGGCACTAAATGCGAGCCGTTTCCCGTTGAAATGATTATCAGAGGTTATCTGACGGGTTCGAGTTGGCGCAGTTACAAAGCCGGAACAAGGGAAATTTGCGGCGTAAAAATTCCCGAAGGAATGAAAGAACATCAAAAATTTCCTTCGCCAATAATCACACCTACCACCAAAGCCGCCGAAGGTCATGACGAAGATATTTCAAAAGACGAAATCATAAAACGCGGACTTATTTCTGCCGAAGATTACGCTCAAATCGAAGAAATTACTTACAAATTTTTCAGCGCGGAACCGAAATTGCCGCAAAACGCGGTTTGATTCTCGTTGATACGAAATACGAGTTCGGCAAAAAAGACGGCAAAATAATTTTGATTGACGAAATTCATACGCCCGATTCATCGCGTTATTTTTACAGCGAGGGCTACGAAGAACGTTTCAAAAAAGGCGAACAACAAAAACAACTTTCCAAAGAGTTTGTGCGCGAATGGCTTATGTCAAACGGTTTTCAAGGTAAGGAAGGTCAAAAAGTTCCCGAAATGACAAAAGAGATAATCGACGGAATTTCAGACCGTTACATAGAACTTTACGAAAACATCACTGGCGAAAAATTCGTTAAACAGCCAACGGAAAATTTAGCCGCAAGAATAGAAGAAAACGTAAAAAAAGCGTTGTAAAAAAAATTAGGGGTGGTTAATTCACCCCTATTTCTTTTATCAGAAGAAATATCGTCTTTTGATTTAAAAAGAAAAACAAAACCACTAAAGCCCAAGCAATTACGCCCGGATAACGCTCTTTTTGGTTGAAACCCAAATCCAAAGCCGTTCCCGAAGATTTTTTTCTGCCCCAATTTTTCTTTAAAATTTTGTCTAACTTCCAATCTTTTTTTCCGAAAAATCCTTCGCTGACAATATTAAGCGACCATAATTCGTCTAAAATCAAATGGCTTAAAAATCCGCAACTTACGGCAAAAGAAATTACGAATTGCTCTCTGATGTTGAGTTTTGTGGTTGAAGCAAGCCAAAGCGAAATCAAAAAACTTAAAATCCACGCCGGAGTAGAATGAATAATTCCTCTGTGAGTGGTTGTTTTTGCGAAAAAATCCTTTACATATTTTATGACGAAAACGAAAACGGCAAACGGAATAAAAATTTTCAAAGCCAAAACCGCCCCCGCTAAATGCATCCAATAAAGCGACATTGCCGCCATAAAATACGCCAAAACCCCGAAGACGATTTTCAGCGGAATCCCCGGTTCGGAGTCCATATCGGGCAAAAAAGAACCGATAACCGTTGCAAAAACACGATTACAGCCATATAAGCGTTAGGAATTAGATTCCAATTATAAGAAATTATTGCAACGGCAAAACCCGTTGCTGCCCCTACGGATACGTGGTTTTTAAAATCTGCCATATTTTTTTAAAACGAATTTCGTTTAAAACTTCTTTTGCCGTAAAGAAATTTGCCGCAAAGGTACAAAAAAATTAATTTTTCAAACGTTTTGAAAAATATTTCGTTAAAAATTTTTCGTAAAAAAAGTAAACGCCCCATGCAATCAGCGTTCCCGCCAATGCACCGCAAAGAATGTCGCCTAAATAATGCCGTCCCAAATAAATCCGCGAATACGACACCAAAATCGCAACAAAATAAATCAAAACCGTAAAACGAATGTTGTTAAAATATTTTTTCGTCATAAAAGCAATGGTAAAAAACGTTGCCGCATGTGCCGAAAAAAATCCGTATTTTCCGCCTCTGTCGTTGTTTACAACGTGAACAATATCGAAAAATCTCTCGTCCCTACAAGGTCTGAAACGCTGAACAGTATGTTTTACAACGTTGCAAATCTGGTCGGAAATCAAAACCGCAACCGCCAAAAACAAAAGAAAAATCACCGCTTTTCTGTAATCCGGTTTTGACTTTTTGAAAACAAAATACAACAAAAACGCTCCGATTCCAATCCAAAGCCAACGATAAGAAACGTAATAAAAAAAAGGGTCAAAACTCTCTGAATTTAAAGCATTTAAAGTCAAAGTTAGGTTTTCGTCAAATTCTACTATCGGGTTCATTTTTTAAAAAGTTTTTCTGAAAAATTCGCTGCAAACCACCGCCGTTGCCGCCGAAACGTTAAGCGATTCCGCCCCTGAGGTCTTAGCGGAAGGAATAAAAATTTTTTCGGTAACAAATTTTTCCGCCGCCGAAGAAATTCCGTGTCCTTCGTTACCCAAAACGATTATGCCGTTTTTTGAAAGTTTTTCTTCGTAAATATTTTTACCTTCGAGAAACGTTCCGTAAATCGGCATTTTTTGTTTTAACGCCTCAGAAAGCACTTCCGTTAAATCTTCGTAAAAAACTTCCGTACGAAAAGCCGACCCCATTGCCGCCTGAACAGTTTTAGGATTGTACAAATCAACACAATCCTTCGAGGCAATTATTCGACAAATTCCGAACCAATCGGCAATCCTCAAAATCGTTCCGAAATTTCCGGCATCACGGATTGAATCCAAACAAAGATAAAGTTTTTCTGAGTTGATTTTCAGCGGTTTAACTTCCTTGAAAAAAACCTCTGCCAAAACGTCGGAAGGAGTTTGAAAAGCAGAAATTTTTTTCATTTCGTCAAAAGCAATTTCCTGAATTTCAACGTTTTTAAAAGCCATAAAGTTTTTTTCAATCCAAGATTTTAAGGCGAAAACGGTTTTAATTTTCATTCCCGTTTTTAAAAGTTCCGAAACCACTTTTCCGCCTTCTGCGGTAAAAGTTCCGTTTTCAAGACGGATTTTTTTTATTTGTAACGAATTTATATGCTTTATGCAATTTTTGCTAATCATTTTTCTTTTTAATTTTGCAGCGAATTTAAAAAGAAAAATTGAAAAAACTTTATTCATATATCATAATTTTGATTGCCGCCGCAACGTTTTTTCAAGGTTGTTCGCCAAAAAAATATTTCACGGAAGACGACAATTTATTGGTTTCCAACATTGTAGAATGTGATGAATCCTCCATTGACGTTGCCGAGGCTCAAAATTACATCAAACAACTTCCCGTAAACACAATTTTAGGAATTGCTTTGAAAGCAAGAATTTACAACAGCGTTAAACCTCAAAAAGCAGATTCACTAAAAAAAGTAAACGAAAAAAAACTCGAAGAAAAAAACAAAAAAATCCGTGAAAAATATCTTACAAAAGAACTTTTTTTGCGCGATACGATAAAAAAATGCACTTTCGTTTCATCTTATTATATGGAAAAAGGCGAGACTGACACAATGAACTATTGGATTAAAATAACTCAAAAATTCGACAAAAAACTAAAAAAACACAAAGAAAAATCTTACGAAGAAAAAACAAAAATTTTTTCGTTCCCTCTCTTTTTACAAAAAATCGGCGAAGAACCCGTTAAATACAAATCCGCTTCAACAAAAAAATCAGCCGAACAAATCGCATTGTATATGAAAACCAAAGGTTTTTACGATTCTCAGGTTACATACGAAGAAAAAATCAAAAAACAAAATGTTTCGGTAGTTTACAAAATTCAAGCCGGTAACCCAATAAAATCAATTCATTAACCTTTAAAATAGAAAACGATGACACACTGAAAAAATACGTTTTGGAAGATTCCGCAAAAACACTTTTAAAAGAAGGCGACAATCTCGACATTGACATCCTTCAAGCCGAAAGATTAAGAATCGCCAACAATTTAAAATGTAAAGGTTATTATATGTTTTCGACGGAATACGTTGTTTTTCAAGTAGATACAACAAAAGCGAAACACTCAGCCGATGTAATTGCAGAAATTTTGCCCGTTACACTTTCCAACGGCAAAAACGTAAAACATTTCCGCTCGTACATTTCGCAAATCAACATTTTTCCTAATTACGACAACAAAGCCGCATTACAAGACAAAGAAACGTATATGTCAAAAATGGATACATCGTATTTGCAATTTAAAGATTACGTTTTCAAAAATGCCGCTTTTATATCAAGAGAACCTTCCTCGGTAAAAAAATATATGATTTTAAAGGAAGTTTTTATTAAACGCGGCGACAAATATAATCAACAAAACGTAAACAATACTTACCGCCATTTAAGCGCATTCAACGTTTACAAATCCGTTAATATAGAATTTGAACCTTCATCGTACAAAGATTCTCTAAATTGCAATATCTATCTTACTAACAGCGCATTACAATCTTATAGTTATGAAATAGGCGGAACGAACTCTTCGGGAAACCTCGGTGCATTATCTTCCCTTTCGTATAGACACAAAAACTTTTTCCACGGAGCCGAATCATTTGATTTGAAACTTTCTCTTGCCTTGGAATCTCAAAATAATTTTTCGGAAGAACAACGCCGTTTTAGGCGGAACGAACTCTTCGGGAAACCTCGGTGCATTATCTTCCCTTTCGTATAGACACAAAAACTTTTTCCACGGAGCCGAATCATTTGATTTGAAACTTTCTCTTGCCTTGGAATCTCAAAATAATTTTTCGGAAGAACAACGCCGTTTTTCGCTCAACACCCAAGAATACTCACTCGAGACAAGGCTCTATTTTCCGAGGCTTTTAGCCCCGAAATATTTTGATTTCTTGCGCGAAACGCAACCCCGAAATCATACTTATCGTTAGGCGGAAATTACAGGAAACGCCCCGATTACACCCGCACGGTAATAACCGGAAGTTTTTATTATCAGTGGAACATCGGAAAATACACCGTCAATACCGTAACACCAATCAGATTGAGTTCCATTAGGATTTCTGATGCCAACGAAATGTTTATGGCATGGTTGGACAGACTTTACATCAAAGATTCGTATCAAGACCATTTTATTTTAGGAAGTTCTTATTCAGCCGTTTTCAACAACCAAATCAAAGGGAAAAGAATGTACAACTATTTAAAAATCAATTTATCTTGGGCAGGAAACCTTTTATATTTGCTCAACAAAAAATTCGGCGGCGAAAAAAACTCCAACGGCTCTTACACAATCCCCGTTTTGGGAACGATTTATGCACAATTTGTTAAAACAGAATTAGATTTCCGACATTACATAAAAACAATAGGAACAAACACAATAGTTTTCAGAGCATACGCTGGAATAGGTATGCCTTACGGCAATGTTTCTGCAATGCCTTTTACGGAACAATTTTTTTCAGGCGGAGCCAACTCTCTAAGAGCATGGCAAATAAGAAGTTTAGGACCGGGAAGTTTCAAAAACGAAGCAACCGAAGGATTAGTTTCAAAATATCCCAACATGACCTCCGATATGAAACTCGAAACAAATCTCGAATACAGATTCAAGATTTTTTGGGTTGTAGAAGGTGCTTGGTTTGTTGATGCGGGCAACATTTGGTCTATCAACAAAGACGACAAACGTCAAGGCGGCGATTTTTCGTTCAAACGGTTTTACAAAGAAATAGCCTTAGGAACGGGATTCGGATTAAGACTCGACTTCGATTTCTTTATTTTCCGCACCGATTTCGGTCTGAAACTCTGCGACCCCGCTCTCGAAGAAAAAAGCCGTTGGTTGATAAAAAACGACAAAAAATTTGTCTTTAAAGCCTCCAATTGGGCTTTTAACATCGGTATCGGTTATCCGTTCTGATTTTCGTTGAAATACGTTCCGCCTTTTTCCGAAGAACCGAGTTTGTCAAGAACGGCTTTTCCTTTTCCGGTAATTTCGTCCATTACTTTCATTCCCTCCAAACAATTGGGCTTTTAACATCGGTATCGGTTATCCGTTCTGATTTTCGTTGAAATACGTTCCGCCTTTTTCCGAAGAACCGAGTTTGTCAAGAACGGCTTTTCCTTTTCCGGTAATTTCGTCCATTACTTTCATTCCCTCCAACTGATAAATGCTGTTTTGCAAATCCATATCCTTGAAAACCGACGAAGAAAGTTTCATAAAATTGTCCATTTCGGCAATTTTAACGCTCAAATCATCAGCCAAGGCCTCTGCGGCATCGTCGTAACGGTCGTTTGAATAATCTCCGCCGAGAATTTTTTTTGCGTTTTGCATAGCAGAATATCCGCTCGAGACGGCAGAATATTCCTGTTTTTTCATACGAATTTCGTTGCGCGTATCGGCAAGTTTGTAAGAGGAATAAGAGTGCATTTTGATTAAAACATTGTTTAAATCCTCCATTTTGTCAATCATTAAATCGTATTTTTCGTTCAAGGCTTTAAGCCTACCGATTTGATTGTAATTAACTGCGGCAACTTCACGGCGGTTTTGACGTTGTGCCTCCTCAATAAGACGTGCAGAACGCAAAATTTCTTTGTTATTAGCAGTTTTGGTTTCTTTAAGACGAGAAATATTAGTCCTGAGTTTGGCAATGTCGGCACTAAGGAGTTTAAAATTTTTGTCTAATTCTTCAACATAATTTTCGAGAATTTTTATCGGGTCTAATTCCGTAAAAAGTCCCGTGATTTTGCGCATCAACGTCTTAAAACCGTATGAAACAAGTCTTCTAACCCTTTTGTCGGCAATACCGAAGACCAAAAGTCCCAAAATACCGAACCCGATTATCGAAGACGACATCGACGAAAGCATCCCCGTATATACGTTTCTGAAAAACGACAATATCGGATGTCGGAACGCAAAAACCGTTACGACAGCAGCAGAAAGAAAAATTATCCCCGTTTTGCCTTCTTTACGCGAAAAAAATCCTTTTTTCTTAATCTGTTTATTGGAATCCATAATTTTTTTTAATCTTTTTTAATTGTTTTGTAAATAATTTCGGCGGTTCTGAACGAAGCGTTTCCGTCGCCGGATACATTGATAATTTCCTGATAAGAATCCAACATTTTTTGTCTGTATCCGTTATCAGACAATATTTTTTTCAATTCCGAGGTAATATCCTCCGTTAAATTGTTTTGCAACAATTCTTTAACAACCTCCCTGCCCGAAATAATGTTTACGAGTGAAAAAAACTTAATTTTTACCACCGCCTTAGCAACATGATAAGTTAAAGAGTTCATTTTATAAGCCACAACCTGAGGGGTTTTCAAAAAAGCAGTTTCCAAAGTTGCAGTCCCTGAGGCAACAACGGCAGCAACGGAATTTTTAACAACGTTGTAAGTGTCGGAAAAAATAATTTTTTCGTTTGTAAAATCTTTGTAAAAATCTTTTTCCACACCCGGCGCGCCGCAAACAACAAATTGATAATCAGGAAAATCCTTCGTTATAGCCGACATTTCGGGCAAGAGTTTTATGATTTCGCTTTTTCTGCTACCCGGCAAAAGCGAAATCACGGGTCGTGAATCCAAAGAGTATTTTTCTTTAAACGTCTTAATATCAACAAGTTGTTTTTCCTGAGCCTTAATCGCATCAACCAACGGATTGCCTACATATTCAGTTTTATAATCAAAATTTTTATAAAAATCCGTTTCAAAAGGAAAAATTACAAACATTTTGTCCACATATTTTTTTATGGTGTAAGCCCGTTTCTTTTTCCAAGCCCAAATTTTAGGCGAAATATAATAAAAAGTTTTAAAACCGTGTTGTTTTGCGAATTTTGCCATTTTCAAATTAAAACCGGGATAATCGGTAAAAATTACTGCATCGGGAGAATATTTTAAAAGATTTTCCTTACAAATTTTAAAATTTTTTTTGATTTTTCCCAAATTTGCCAACACTTCCGTCAGCCCCATATAAGCAGTATCCCGATAATGAACCAACAATTTTCCGCCTTGTTTTTGCATTAAATCTCCTCCGAAAAACATAAAATCAGCCTGATTATCAATCATTTTGAGTTTTTCCATAAGATTTGAGGCGTGCAAATCGCCAGAAGCCTCGCCTGCAATTATAAAATATTTCAAATTTGGAACGATAATAATTACTGCATCGGGAGAATATTTTAAAAGATTTTCCTTACAAATTTTAAAATTTTTTTTGATTTTTCCCAAATTTGCCAACACTTCCGTCAGCCCCATATAAGCAGTATCCCGATAATGAACCAACAATTTTCCGCCTTGTTTTTGCATTAAATCTCCTCCGAAAAACATAAAATCAGCCTGATTATCAATCATTTTGAGTTTTTCCATAAGATTTGAGGCGTGCAAATCGCCAGAAGCCTCGCCTGCAATTATAAAATATTTCATAATTTGGAACGATAATTGTATTTTCAAAATTTCAGAAAACAAATATAATTGTTTTTTCTTAAAAAGAAACCAAACTTTAACTTTTTTTTATAAAGTTGTTTTTTTAAGTCTATTACTTTTATAACTCGACTATACTTGGTGTAAACCGTCGGCTTTTTACCCCGAAAAAGTAAAATGCGGGCGGTTTTTTCTTTTTTAAGCAAAAGTTTTATATTTTTATGCCGTTTTTCTTTTGTTTTTTTTAACGATATGAAAAAAATTTTTTCACTATATTTTTTGTTAATAACGATGGTTCAGGGCTTTGCACAGAATGTGTCCGCCGTTTTAACAGACATAGAAAATTACAAAACATTTACTCTTTCCAACGGTTTTAAAGTTCAGATTATCACCTCAAAAGAGTACGCCCATTGCAACTGCCGCTTAACAAGCGAAGTATCCGATATAGACGAAGGAGGAAAAAAAGGCGTTAAAAACGTTGTTGCAGCACTTTCGGGAGCAGAGTTACTTAACAATCAAACCATCGTTAAAAACATGATAAGCCACAATCAAGCCTTAGATTCGTTGTTGGAATTTATGTCGGCGGCGGTTTTTTCCGAAAAAAATTCTCCCATAAGTTTTGCCGAATACAAACGCAGAAGAACAGAATTTTTAGGCGGTACAAATATGGACAAAGAAACAAAAGTATCGTATTTTGCATCTTCTCAATGCGGAACAGATTTTTTAACGAAAGATTATTTGCAACAAATCACCGAAGAAGACTACAAAACGTTTAAAAAACTTTGTTTCGCCCCCGAAAAATGTCTTTTAACAATAGTTTCTGATATGGAAGTTTCTCAAATTCAAGAACTTGTAACAAAATATTTTGCCTCTGCCGCAAAAAGTACAGTAAAAGGCAAAGTAAAAACCGTTAATATCATCCCTGAAGATTTAATTTACTACATCAACGATAGTCTTTCAGGAAAAGAAATTTGTGCCGTCCGCAATTTTTTTCCTTGTCAAAAAACTACTAAAAACTTTATTTACAACAAGTTATCACAAAAAATATTGTTCGGCAAATATGCAGAAAGACTAAAAACTTCTTCAACTTACAATTACGAGGTTACTCTTTGGACTTCAACGCAGAAGAGGAAATTTTCGAAGATTTTATTTCCGAAATTTTCTTTTTCCGCAAAAACAATCCCCCAACCATAACCACGGCTTTGGAAAACGCTAAAACTTCTTTGATAAAAACTTTCAAAGAAAATCTTTCACGTGCCGAATTTGCAACGGAAATTGCCTCTTATCTTATTCTTTACAAATTTCCCAACAATTTTTTCACGGGATTTGAAAACGCCGTTAAACTCGTTCAGGAACAAGAAATTGCAACTTTCATTAAAAACATAGACAAAAACGGTTGCAATAAAACAATAATTTTAGGAAACAGAAAAAGAAATTTCTGCATTTTAATGAATCAAAATAAAGACCGCAAAATAGATTTCGGCGATTTTCAAAAAAACATTGAATTTTCTTTTGAAAAAGGTTTCGATGCAAAAAACATTTTTTCTAACTATCTCAAAGCCACCTCGTTAGACAATCCACCGAAAAGCATTTGCGCTTTATACAAAGGTATTTACGATTTTCCCGGACAAGAAAACCGTTACGCCTCAACGGGAAAAATCCTCCGCAAAATTCCCGATATGTATTCGGCTGAAAACTATATCATTTACGAAGATTCAATGAAAGTTTTTCACTACAAAGAATCCTTTGACGGAACCTCGCCGTACGACAGCACCAAACTCAACGGAACGGAAATTTGCGATACGGTAAGAACCAACATTTTAAAACAAAAAGCATATTTTCCGGCAGAAAATTATTACGAAAAATTAGGCGTAAATTTTTCCTTAGTTTGCGATTACGATTTGTTTGAAAAAGGATATTTCAAAATAGAAATCAAAGATTTAAACAACTCTGTCCGCTACGATTATTTCAACATTCAAAGCGGTTTAAAGGACAAAATCGATTTTTTAACCCCGCAAAAAGGAGTAAAAAAAACAATAGAATATTTTTACAACAAATTCGACAAATATTATCTGCCTGAAAAAATACGGGAAATTTCTCCTAATGTTATAACGGAAACGGATTTTTATGAATATATCTTTGACAAACCGTTAAAAAAAACCGATTTTTACGTAGGCGCACCGATTTCAGGAAAGAAAAAATAAATCAGTTTTCTTCTTCCGTTTTTATTTCGGAAAGTTTAACGCCTAAAACCAAGAAGTCATCTATTTGAGGACGGTTTTGCATCCATTTGTCCATCGTTTCGGAAACAACTTCTTTTTGTTTTTCCATCGGAAGATTCCTGTTGAAAAGTATCATTTCTTTAAAACGGGCCGTGTTGAATTTTTCGTTGTTTTCGCCGCCGTATTGGTCTAAATATCCGTCAGAAAACATATAAATAGACGTATTGTCGTCGTACATAAAGTCGTAACTCGTAAATTCCACTTTCATATCGGGGCGCAAAGGTTTATCGCCGATTGAATAATAATTGGCTTTCAAGATTTTAAGTTTGTCGCCTTGAACAACGTAAAGATTGTTTTTAGCCCCGGCAAACTGAAAACGATGAAGTTTTGTATCAACGGTACAAAGACTCATATCCATTCCGACTTCCGAATCCGCTTCTTCCCCGCCTTGATTCAACGCCTGAGTAATTCCCTCGTGAAGCATATAAAGAATTTCGTCAGGTTTAAAAACATGTTTTATATTCACAATTTCGTGCAGCAACGTGTTGCCAATCATCGAAATAAAGGCTCCAGGAACTCCGTGCCCCGTACAATCAATAGCCGTTATAACATACTTGTTGCCATACTTGGAAAACCAATAAAAATCTCCGCTGACAATATCCTTGGGCTTATAATAAATAAACATCTGCGGCAGCCAACGTTTTATTTTTTGTTCGGGAACAAGAATGGAATCTTGAATTTTTTTTGCATAATTAATCGAATCGGTTATTTGTTCGTTCTTTATTTGAATGAGATTTTTTTGATTTTCAATTTCGTTTTTTTGAGTTTCAAGACGGCTGTTGATTTTTTTTATTTTTCTGAACATAGTAAAAACCACAGTCAGAAAATCAAAATAACGATACCCACCGCAATAAAAGTAAGAATCAAACTTTTATCTATTGCAACAAGTCCGCCTGTTTGCCCCCCGCCGTCAGTCAAAACGGTTAAAAATATGTTACAAATCTCCGACATAAATTAATCCACCGTTATTTTCGTAACTTCCCTTGTTCTGAATCTGCCTAAACTTCTGCCGTTTCTTTCAACAATAAAATCCAATTGAACACCCGTTTTCCAAACTTTGAAAACACTTTGAGCCTTATCGCCCTTTTTAAGCGACCTCCCGCTCGAAATAACGGAAAAAAAAACTCCGCCCATAAACTCAAACTCCTGAAAAGCAGCACCTTTGCCGGGAGTATTGTCAAAAGTATCAATTCTCACCCTTTGACCTTTTTGCAACGAAGAAATATTCAACTGCGTTAAAACCTCTGGCTTTACTTCCTCCTGTCGGCAATCCGTTAAAAATGCAGTTGCTTCTTCGTCATAAGAAACGTCATTTTCGGAAAAAATTTCCGTTAAAAATTCTCCGGCTTCAAAATTGTTGAAATAAACCGTCTTATTTCCTGCCAAAGTATTAAATTCTTTTTCAACAGCCGGATTGGAAAGCGGATTGCCGACTAAAATTATATTTTCAAGAGAATTGATTTTAATATCGTATTCGCTCAAAAAACTATTAGTGAAAAAAGCCGAATATTGCCGCGAAATATTGTAAGCGGTTTTGTTAAGTTCGTCAAGAGAAAGATTTACGGCAATTTTGTTAAGCGGATTGCAGGCAAAAACGGTTGAAATTTTTATGGTCGTTTTTTGAGGATTGGCCTCAAAATGACGGATTACGGCCTCCGCTTTGGAATAATGACGGATAATTTCGGCATTAATTTCGTCTTTATCGTCAGAATCGATAATGTGTTCGGCAAGATTTACGGATTTAACAATTTTTTCGGCAATAACTTTCACCATTGGGTCAATGCCGTAACCTTTAAAACGGCGAAAATTTTCTCTGACCACTTCCTTTGTCTCAGCCCTAAGATACGACATATTAAGATTGTTGCCCAAAGCCTCCAAAACTACAAATTTTCTGTCCACACAATACAATCCTTTTTTTGCAACAAAATATTTAACTGCCAAAACATCAAGAGTTTTAACCGTTTTTATTTCTATTGACGATTTATTGAAATAATCGATTATTCTTTGTTTTACCTTATCGGGAATATCATCGGAAAAAACGGCTGAAGCATTGATTTTTTCTTGGTCGGAAAGAGAGAAAGAACCGTCAAAAGTTTTCAATTTTTGTTCGTACAACACTCTCAGCGGACGGATAATGCAATCGAAAAGCGTAAGATAATCAGCCTGAAAACCGCCCGAAGAAAAACTATTGTTTTCTTCAATGTTTTTTATCAAATCGCCTAAGAAAAGATTTCCCCTGTCAAGAAAATTTTTCTTGTAATCCGCCCCGAAATCCGTTTGACGGGTATAAGGATTGATTTTAAAATAAAAATAATAACGGTTGTCGTCAGTAGAAGAAAGCATAGTAAACTTTCCTTTAAACGGTTTAACCGCCGCCTGCAAAAAGTCAGAAGCGAAAAACAAAGCCAAAGTTTTTTCCATTTTTATCCTAAATATCTGTAAATCACTGCTGTAATATTGTCTTTTCCGCCCGAAGAATATGCCGTTTCAACAAGTTTTTGCGCCAAACCTGAAGAATTTTGTTCTCTTTTATGATTCTAAAAATCATATTGTCGGTTAAAGCATCGTGAACTCCGTCGGAAAAAGCCGCTAAAATATCGCCCGGTTTCAACTTTCGGGATTCGGAAACATCTATTTTCATCATTTCGATTTTTTGACCTATTGCCGAAGTCATAATATTTCTTTTGGGGTGAACAAAAGCCTCTTCTTCGGTTATTTGTCCCGAATCCAAAAGAGTTTGAACGATTGAATGGTCTTTTGTCTCACGGCTCAAAACATCGGAACTGAAAAGATAAACTCTGCTGTCGCCTATGTTGATTGTATTGTAACAATCGCCGCTTACTAAAAATCCCGACAAAGTAGAACCGCAATTTTTGTAAGAAGAATCTTCTTCTGCTTTGGCTAAAACCTCTCTTGAGGCTTTCAAAGCCGTCGAATACAAAAATTCTTTCACATCAAAACCGTCTTTTGAACTTTCAAACTCCTTTTTAAAGACTTCCACAACCTTTGCACTTGCAAAATCGCCGTGTCCGTGTCCGCCGACACCGTCGGCTACGAAAAACAAACGTTTTGAGTTTTTTTTCTCTGAAACAAAAAAAGAATCCTCTTGACTCGGTTTACGTCCCTGAATGCTGTAAGTTTCAATTTCAGAGGCTTTAATAAATATTTTTTTCAACAACGGCAACATATCCTCACGAAAAAATTATTGTCCGCACAAAGGTAAACAAAAAAATTAATTTTCGCTTAATATTATTTATTTTAATTTTCGACCCTGAAATTTTTAATAAGAAAAATGTTACACAAACGCAGTTTAAAGTGCAGAAGATTAATCGGTAAATTCTACGAATGGCGTATCCGTCATATCGGAACAAATCAATATATGATTTTTTTGAGTGTCGTAGCCGGTGTAGTTGCTGCCTTTGTTGCATACGCGTTAAAAACGGCAACTCACTCAATAAGCCGTTTTTTGGAAAATACAATCACTTCCGATACTGATTTTCTGTATTTTATTTGTCCGTTGGTGGGAATTTTTTTAACAACCGTTTTGTCAATTATATTTTAAGACGTAACGTATCGGGCGGAATACCAAGGGTTTTGTATTCCATTTCAAAAGAAGGAGCGGTAATTAAACCGCACAATATGTACTCTTCCGTAATCGGTTCGGCAATAACGGTAGGTTTCGGCGGAAGTGCGGGACTTGAAGGCCCTACCGTCGTAACCGGTGCAGCAATAGGCAGCAATCTCGGACGGATTTTACACCTTAACTATAAACAAAAACTTCTGATTTTAGGTTGTGCAACGGCGGCGGCATTGGCAGCAATGTTTAAAGCCCCGATTACGGGAACGGTTTTCGTTTTGGAAGTTTTTATGTTGGATTTAACAATGGCATCTCTTGCGCCGCTTTTGGTAGCCTCGGTAACGGGAGTTTTAATTTCTTACGCTTTAACGGGGACAAATCCGTTGTTTTTTTTCAGAGTTTCCGACAGTTTTCAGGCTAAGGACGTTTGGGTTTTTCTGTTGTTGGGAATAGTTTGTGCCGTCTCGTCGGTGTATTTTACCAAAAGTTACATTTTCACGGCAAACCTTTTTAAAAAAGTGAAATCAGTTTGGTTGAAATTTTTAATGGGCGGACTATTGCTTTCGTTGTTGATTTTTTTGTTTCCGGCTTTGTTCGGAGAAGGCAAGGACACGATAAACGATTGCATCAACGGAGATTTCAACTTTCTGTTTATGAACGGAATGTATTTTAAATTCAAAGGCAATTCTTGGGCTGTGGCGTTGTTGCTTTGGATAATTTTGATGTTAAAACCGGTTGCCACTTCGCTGACTTTTGTTGCGGGCGGTGTCGGCGGAATTTTTATGCCGGCGTTGTTTGTAGGAGCGGGAACGGGATTATTAACCGCCGTAATTCTCAATTTATGCGGCATAGGCAACGTTCACCCCGAAAATATGGCGTTGGTAGGAATGGCAGGAACAATAGGCGGAGTACTTCACGCACCTTTAACGGCGGTCTTTCTTATTGCCGAAATAACAGGCGGTTACAAACTTTTCGTTCCGCTGTTGTGGTATCGGTTTTATCGTATATAACGACGAGAAAATTCATCAAAAATTCCATTTACACATTTCAGTTGGCACAGCGCAACGAACTTATGACTCACCATGCCGACAAAAAAGTTCTCAACCTTATGAAATTAGACAAACTGATTGAAAAGAATTTTGCCGTTGTTTTTCCCGAAGATTCGCTCAGAGTTTTGGTTAAAGCGGTAGAAGAAACCTCCCGCAATATTTTTGCCGTTGTTGAAAGGGATTCCAACACTTTTTTGGGAATTATAAAACTTGACAATATCCGTTCCATAATGTTCAAGCCCGAACTTTACGACAAAATTTTTGTTAAAGATTTGGTTTTCCGTCCTGACTACACGGTAAGAATAGACGAAAGTATGGATTCGGTTGCAACGAAATTTACCAATTCTGACAAATTCAATATTGCCGTTTTGGACACAGACAACAAATATTTAGGCTTTGTATCAAGGGCAAAGATTTTTTCCGTTTACCGCCGTATGAGCAAGCAATTGTCGGAAGAATGAAAATAAGTTTTCCAACCGAAAATTCTCTCTTTCATTCCCTCGACGTCCAAAACTCCCAACGCAAAACCTTTTCTTACTAATTGCTCGGGAACATAACAATCATATTTTTCAAAAACGGGATTTTCTTTTTCGTAAACAAGGTCTAACGGACTGAATTCTTTTTCCGCTTCGTCAAAAATAATTTGGAAAAAATCGTTTTCAAAAACTTTCATCGTAAATTGCATAAAATACGGTCTTGAGGGACTTAAACCTTTCAAACCCAATCGTTTAGCACATTTTATTTTCAAAAATCTTTCCAACGCCAAAAACGCATACGTACCCAACCATGGGAACAATGCCCACATATTTCCGCCGAGATTTATCAACGGTTTAAGATTCATTGAGGATTTTAAAAATTCTCTACGCGCATCTTTCAAACGATAAACTCCGTTTTGCATAAGATAAGGAAAATCGGTTTGAGTGTTAAGAATTTCAAACATTTTTTCAAGAATCCTTGTATGAATATCTCCCGGCACATCGCCGAAATACGCCGGAATATTTCCCTTAACAAGCGAACAATAAAGCACTTTTCTTTGATGGTCAATTTCCTCAACAACCCAAACTCTGCCCGCTATTGCAATTTTTTCACCGACAGGCGGCGGCTTAACTATCGTTCCCAATTCTGCCGATTCTGTTCTGACGGTGTATTCCACATTTTCTTGAAAAACGGCGTAAAACTTAAAATTGTTAATCACTTTTTCGCCAGTTAAACCCACAATCAAACCGCCGTTTTCTGTTTTAACAATGTGGTCAATATCAATAAGATGACGTAACAAAACTTTGTAATCGTCCTGAGAAATTCTATTAAAGCAATTCAACGTTAAGACCTTAGAAGCCAATTCTGCTGGAGAAATTTCGCCCGAAGATGCCAAAGTACTCATCGTTTGGTGATAAAGCAACGAAAAAGGCAAACGCCCCGTTTTAGGAGGCTCAACAAACCTTTCTTCGGCATAAAGTTGTATCAACGCAACTGCCTGAACAAGATACCACGGAATAGTTTCTGGCAACAACGCCCTTGCCTCAGGGTGTTCTTCACGGACAACAAAGTGCATTTCGGGCGGATTTCCGCGCCGTCCCGTCCGTCCTAAACGTTGTAAAAAACCCGAAACGGTAAAAGGCGCATCAAAATGAAAAGCCTTTTCAAGCCGTCCGATGTCGATTCCGAGTTCCAAAGTGGCTGTTGCACAAATTGAAAACAAAGATTCATCGTTTTTCATTTCTTCTTCGGCACTTTCGCGGTAAGAGGCGGAAAGATTACCGTGATGAATTAAAAACCTATCAGGCTGATTAGTTGCCTCGCAATATTGTCGCAAAAACTGACAAACTTGTTCACATTCTTCTCGCGAATTGGTAAAAATCAAACATTTTTTGCCTTTTGTATGTTCAAAAACGTATGCTGTTCCCGGGTCTGCAGACTTCGGGGCTTTGTCAGAGGGGAGTTCGTCGGGAAGGAAACGCAATTTTTCGTCTCTTTGGTCGGAAGCCTGAGGAGAAGTTTTAAAAAAATGTTCCACCGACAAACGCCATTTTTCTTGTGTTCTTTCGATTTTCGGAATAACCGTCTTGCGATTAGAACCGGAAGAAAGAAAATTTCCTGCTTGTTCTGGGTCGCCGATTGTGGCTGAAAGTCCTATTCGACGCGGATTGCAAGAAGCAGTTTTACAAAGTCTTTCGATAAGACAAAAAGTTTGCATTCCTCTGTCTCCGCGCAAAAGAGAGTGAATTTCGTCGATAATTATAAACCTCAAATCGCCGAAAAGCGACGGAATTTCGGAATGTTTTTTATCAACAATGCCTCCAACGATTCAGGCGTTATTTGCAAAATCCCTGACGGCTTTTTCAAAAGTTTTCTTTTAACACTTTGCGAAACATCACCGTGCCAACGGGTTACGAGAATATCTGCCTCAGCGCAAAGGTCGTTGAGACGTTGAAATTGGTCGTTGATTAAGGCTTTAAGAGGCGCAATGTAAAGAACACCGACAGAAGAAGAAGGTTGTTCGTCCAAAAGTGTTAAAACAGGGAAAAATGCAGCCTCCGTTTTACCCGAGGCCGTTGAAGCACAAATCAAAACGTTATAATCGGTTGAAAAAATTGCATCGCCCGCCGCATTCTGTACTCCGCGCAGCATTGTCCAACCGTTACGATAGATAAAATCCTGAATAAAAGGCGAATATCTTTCAAAAACGTTCATATTGTAAATTCTGCAAAACCTTCTTCTTTTTTGTCGGAAACAGCATCGGATTTAGCAAAATCAAACCCGTCTGAGTTTAAAAGTCCGCTCACCGTAAGCGAAGGATTTTGGTAAATTAAATCCGCAAGTTCGATAAAATCCCTAATAACTTCCCTCGGCGTAATATTTTGGTCTGCTCCTATCCGCGAATATTCCGTCTTAACAAATTCGGTTAAATCATTCGGCGAAAAACGGTTTTCGTAACCATAAAAATCGGAATGCATCGCAGAAAGTTTTTCGCAAAGCACCAACATTTCCTCTGCCGAAAGAGGTTCCAAACGGATAACGGGAGCAAGCAAATCCCTTGAACCGGGTTTTGAAAATTTTCCTTCGGCAAGCCGCGATTTAAGAGCCTCGTAACTAAAAATTCCCCGACGTTTATCTTCCAAAGCCTGAGGAGTTGCGCCCATAATAATTCCCAAATAATGAGCCTTTCCCTGCAAAGCATCGTTGTACATTGCAAGCATTTTTTCGTAATTGTACTGACGGGTTATCAGATTGGGAATTTTGTAAATATTAACAAGTTCGTCTATCATAACCATCATTCCGGCGTAACCGGCAAGACGGAAAAAACTGCAAAAAGTTTCAAATAATCGTACCAATCGTCGTCGGTTATGATAATATTAACTCCGAGTTCTTCTTTTGCCTCTTTTTTAAGATTGTATTCTCCTCTAAACCAACGAATTACCTTTGCACGTGTTTCGTCGTCGCCGTTTAGATAAGCGCGGTAATAAGCAGAAAGAAGTTTTGAAAATTCAAAGCCATGAACCATCTCTCCCATTTGAGAAATTACGGCGTAAATTCTTTTGTCAGTTTCTAAGGAAAGTGCTGAATCTGAAGGCGTTAAACCCGTTTCAACGGCAGTTTGAGACTGAACGGCGTTAATCCAACGGTCTAAAATCAAAGTCAATGCACCGCCTTCGGGTTTGGTTTTAACGGAAATATTTGTTATCAGTTCTCTATAAGTTGCAAGTCCCTGACCTTTTGTACCTTGCAACCGTCTTTCGGGCGAAAGGTCGGCATCAACAACGATAAATCCCTTGTCCATAACGTAATTTCTGATTGTTTGAAGCAGAAAACTTTTTCCCGAACCATATTTTCCGACAACAAATCTAAACGATGCACCACCCTCCGAAATAACTTCAACGTCGTGAAGAAGTGCCTCAATTTCGTTTTTGCGTCCCACGGTTATGTAAGGCAATCCGATTCTCGGAACAACGCCGCCTTTCAAAGAATTTAAAACCGTTTGCGCTATTCGTTTAGGAACTTTTATATTTTCCATTTGTTATAACAATTTTTTTATGTCGTCAGCGTAATCTTCTATTAAAGAGATTGTTACGCCGTCGAATTCAACAATATTATCGCCGATTCTGTCATAAAATTTTTCGTTGATATTATCGGCAACAACAGATTCCAAAAGTTTATTTTCTTTTATAAATTTTGCGGGATTTTGTCCGTCCAACAACATTTTAAGAACTTTCTTCTCAAAATTTTCTTCGTTAATAGTTTTATTAACAACAAGTTGTGAATCAGAAAAATCTTTATCCGCCTCAGTTAAAAGGCTTTCGCAAGTTTCAACAGCATTTTTACGAATTTCACAAAGATTTTCAGTTTTTATTTCGATTTTCTTTATTGATGCCCTAACGAGTTCATTTTCAGAAAATTTAATCGCATTTTCTATGAGTTTAGAAATATTTCCGTCAATATTTTTCGACTTCAAATATTTTCCCGTTTTAAAATAACGCCTTAATTTAACATCAATTTCCTTGAAAAATGTATTAAAAAAATCGCGGTTAAAGTTCAAAAAATTATAAGATTGCATTGACCAATGTCCCTTTGAGTAATAAAATTTTGTCAAAGGACTTACGATGTAATCATAATCCTTTTTTTCGTTATTGTTGCAATAAACGGCATTGAAAAACGGTTGCCAACCGACAGTTTGAGGTTTACCGAAGCAAAGGTCAAAGAAATTTCCGTCATATTTTTTTACGACAAATTTCCAAATATTTGCAACGAAAAAGTCTGATTTTCCAAGAGTTTTTTGCGACAAAAATTCTAATTTATCCTTAACAAAAAACAAAATTGCTTGATAAATTTCTTTTTCGGAAGAATTTTCGGGGTTTTTAAGTATCAACATTGCGTTTTCGCCCTGCTGATTAGTTACGACAGAATATTTCCAAAATTTCTCTTTCGACAAAGAATTAACGACGATAAAATCGTTAATCCAAGTTTTGAGATTTTTTATCATAAACTTATCATTTTCTACGGCGGCATAAAAACGGAAAAAATTTTCTAATTTTTCCAAACCGTCTTCAGGCGAAAAAATGCCGATTTTGTTAATAAGTTCGTAAATGTAAATATAAGCAAAAGAAGTTTCCGTTCTGTTGTAAATGCCTTTTCTAACGAGAGTTCTCCAAGAAAAATAAGCCCTCAACTGGGGGATATTAAGGTCGTGATATGTGGGATAATAACGTCTAAAAGATACTTGCGATGAATAATTATCAGTAAAATTTTCCATTAATTTTCCTTGTCGCAAAAAATTATTCTCCTTTGTTGAAGCAAAAGTATACAAATCTTTCATCTTAATAATTTCGGGCGGAACGATAAGCGAATTACCGTTCAAAAGAGCCGTTTCTTTGAGCAAAGTATCTTTGTAAACGTTTTCCATCAATATTTTAATGTCTTAGAATAGTGCAAAATTATTATTTTTTTCATAAAATATAAAAATTTAACAATGAATTTCACGGCACTTTTTTTTGCAGCAAAAATAAGAAAAACATTAATTATGAAGAAATTATCATTTTTTTTACTTTTTGCCTTGTTTACAACAACGGTACTTTACGCTCAAAAAATGGATAAAACAAGTTGGAGCAACGGCATTATGACAATTTATTGTTACGAAAATAACGGCTTAACTTTCTCATTTACAGTAGTTTTCGCTCACGATGCAGGAGAATCGCTAAAACTAAAAAAAATATCAGAAAATGTTTTTGAAGCAGTTAATCCCTATGCTTATGCCTTTAAATTTTTACTTTTTGCCTGTTTACAACAACGGTACTTTACGCTCAAAAAATGGATAAAACAAGTTGGAGCAACGGCATTATGACAATTTATTGTTACGAAAATAACGGCTTAACTTTCTCATTTACAGTAGTTTTCGCTCACGATGCAGGAGAATCGCTAAAACTAAAAAAAATATCAGAAAATGTTTTTGAAGCAGTTAATCCCTATGCTTATGCCTTTAATGAAAAGTATGTAAAAGCAACCGTCAAAACGATTTTCTGCCCCGGGTCGGGCAATACCAAGTATCTTTATTTTGAGAACAAAAACGGCAAAATGCTCGGTGTAATGCCGCAAACAACCGACTATTACACTGACGAAACAATTGAAACAGACGTACTTGAAGGCACTTACAAAGGCAGCGACGGCAAAAATTATGTTTTCAGCGGAAAAACTCTCACTATAAACGGACAAAAAAGCGAAATAGAACCGTTACAATGCGAAATGGGCTATATCAACGGTTTTAAATATAAAGGTCAAAAATATTGTTTCATTGTATCAGAAAACGGTTTAAATCTTTACACCACAAATACCGACGACAGTGAATTTGAGACGAACCAAACAAACTTTGGGTAAAACTCACTATTGACCAAGAGAAAAATCAAGGGCGTTGGGCTGTTACGAAAAGCAAAATAGTAACGGAGAAATATGTCGGTTATTTTTCAAAAAGTTTTTGCCGCTTAATGCGCAACGAAATTTACGCCCGCCACGGTTACAATTTTACATCGCCAGACTTAAAAGCGCATTTCAGCAAAATGAGTTGGTATCATCCCGTTGCCGACAATTCGGAAGTAAAACTTTCTGATTTAGAAAAACTTAACGTCGATATTATCAAAAAATGCGAGGGCGGACGATAAGCAAAGATTTCAACCTCCTGAAAGATATAGCCGCCGGATTAAACGTCATTATAAAGTGTATCGAGTGAAACAAACGAATGCAGAATTAAACAATAATTACAATCCGAAAAACTACAAAAAAATCACTATCGCTAATTTCCTCAATTTTAGATATTTATTAATTCTATGTAAAAGTTGTTTTACAAAAAAAAAAAACAGTTTACATTTTTGAAAAATATTTATACCTTTGCGGCTACTAATATTTTATATGTTTAATTAAAAAATTATTGATTATGAATGCATTTAAACTAATGATGGTAGCGGTAGCAGTTGCCGTTTCGTCTTTTGTTTCAGCTCAAGACCTCACTTTCGGTGTAAAGGGGGGATTAAATTTCTCAAAATTCAAGATTTCCAGCGATTACGGCAGCGTAAGCCCCAAGTCGGTGGTCGGAATCAACCTCGGATTCTATGCCGATTACAACCTTTCGGATATGTTAGCAATCGAAAGCGGTCTTTCTTTTGAACAGAAGGGCTATAAAACAGAATCAGGCGGCGACAAGGAGTCTTCGAAAGTCAATTATCTGACTTTGCCAATCAACCTGAGAGCCAATTTTGCCGTGGGCGACAATAATCTCTATTTCCTCGCCGGTCCTACTTTCGGTGTGGGTCTCTCAGGCAAATTGAAAGTAGAGGAAGACGGCGAAAAAGAAGACGGCTCTATAAAATTCGGTTCCGGCGACGACGACGACTTGAAGCGTATGAACGTGGGTTTCTTGATAGGCGCAGGTTTTGAGTTATCCAACAACCTCGGTTTCCGACTGACGTACGACTTGGGTCTGTCGAATCTTGACCCCGCCGGCAACAGTTCTTACAAGTTAAAGGCCAACGCTTTCGGTCTTGCAGTTACCTACAAGTTCTAACATCAACTTCCCTTATGAAGAAATTTCTTTTTTCTATGTTATCCGCAACATTTTTTCTTGCACTGAGTGTATCGGCGCAAGAAAATGTTGTCGGTAGTTCGGAAAACGCTGATACAGGTCAGTTAGTCAAACCGAGCGTTTGGAGTGTTGGTATCAACTTCGGACCGAGGATTAACTTTATGAAGTTTACCAATCTCTCCGCCGAAATCGGGGGCAACAAGACATCGCGTTCAAACTTCGTATTCTCGGCTTTCGCCTACCGCGAGTTCAAGGACGGCAAATACGGCATCCGTCCCTCGTTGTCGCTCTTGAGCCGCGGCGGTAAGTACACCGGCATCGAATCCAAGTATTGGGAAAACGCCGAATACGATGTCAAGGTTAACTATCTCGATTTGCGTATACCCCTGATACTCAATATGAACGAATTCGAAATCAGCGGACAGCCGATACAGCCGTATGCTTACATTACGCCGATTTTCGGTGCGGCAATGGGCGGCACTATTTCGTTGACCGATTCGCCCGAAGACCCCGAGGATGCCGAAACTATGAGTATGGATGTTTCCAAGGCAAATATGGCATCGTTTTATCTCGGCGCGGGGCTCGGCTTGGGCGCGAGGTACAAGTTTGACGTCCTCGGCGAAAAATGTTTCGTCGGCTTTGAGATGATGTTCGACTACGGTATCTCAAACACCTACGGCAAGGACGAGAAGAACGGCAAGTCCACAGATGTAGGTTATCTTGTCAATTACACCAACTATCCGCTGGACGGCAAGCGCAGGTTTTCGGGCCTCGAATTTCAGATAACTGCCTGTGTGCCTATCAGCATCTTCAAGCACAAGCGTAAACCCAAAGAAACCAAGCCCGTAATCGAAGAAGTTGTAATCGACGAGCCTGAGCCCGAACCCGAACCCGAAAAAACATGCTACGAACTCGACGAAATCGAGACTATGATAGGCGACGGCAAAAGCGTAAACGGCAAGACCATCTGCGCCATCAACACAATCAACTTCGACTTCGGGAGCGCGAAAATCAAGGAGGAGTCGTTTGAGTATCTCAACAGACTCGCCGGCATCCTCAAACAGACCGGGCTAACATCAAGGTTAACGGACACACCGACAGTGTCGGCACTGTCAACTACAACCTAAAACTTTCACGCGACCGCGCAAAATCTGTGGTCAATTATCTTATTAAACAAGGAATCGACAAAGAAAAACTCACTTCGGAAGGCTACGGTCCAAACCGTCCCCTCACCAGCAACGAAACGGAGGAAGGCCGCGCTATGAACCGCCGTGTCGAGTTTGAAATTCTTGAAGAATCCAAAAACGACTAACTATCGTAACAAATTATTAAATTATGAAGAAGATAAAATAGAAGAAATCTACGAAAACAACGAACTCAAAAACACTGTTACCGAAACCCTTACTACGGTAGGCAACCTGACGGACGTGCAAGCCGAAGGCGTAACGGGAACACGTGTCGGCTACACAATGAATGAGACAGGCAAAGTTTCGCAGATTGTTCTTTTCAAGGACAACAACTCAAAAAAATTCCAGTGTAAAAGGAAAAATTAAACAAAATTACAAACGGATGGTATGTAGGGATATAGCGCGCTACATCCCTACAATCATCTAATAATCAGAGAGATAAACTATGAAAACATCAGTAAAAATATTATTGGGCGCATTGTTGCTGTCAGGCGTTGTACTGCCTGCTTGTCTTGATAAGGGAGACGAAACCGTGATAATGGAAAACAAGAAAAAAAGCGGTGATATCAACGGCGGTGACTACTTCGGCATCGAAAACGCCTCTTACCACAGCGGCGGTATGCCGTCGTCATCCGGCAGCGAATTGTCAGGCGTTACAATGAACTCCTCGGCGTTGGCGGGCGGAATGAACATCATCACGGTTCGCTCCGATACGCCTTACGACAAATTCTACATCGGTGCGGACGGTGTAAACGGCTATTACGAGTACGAGCCCGACGAGGGAGACGTTTCGTATAGCAACGGCGTTTACACCTACATAATCCCACTTGAATATGCTATGGATTATACCGAAGATTTGACTATCAAAGTATCCGGCGACAATTCCGACGGCGTTACGCAGCCTATGCGCAGAAAATAAAATACGTGGAGAGCCAATACGGCGCATTGAATATCAATCTGACATTCGAAAACGCCAAAGACCTTGACCTGCATGTCATTACCCCGTCGGGAAAACATCTTTACTATGGCAATGACGGCGGCTATTATGAAACAGAAAATGGGCGGGTTCTGTTTTTCGGTCTTGACCACGATTCTAACGCCGGATGCCACATCGACAACCTCAACAACGAAAATGTCGTAATCCCCAATGAATTTGTGGAAATCGGCGAGTACAAGGTTTATGTTAGTATGTATTCTAATTGTAATTCAAGCATTTCCACGCAGTGGATATGTGCCGCCCGTTATAAGGGCAACCTTGTAAAAAACACAATCGGCGAAAATCCTGCCGTCGGTGTCTATCCTGTCGGCTCAAAGGGCGACGAAAAGGAACTCACCAATCTTGTTATGAAATTCAGCATTGCAAAGAGCAAGTCTGCCGAGGGCGACAAAGTGATAACGGATTCGTTCCGTCCCAAGAAAAAAAGCCCGGCAACGTTAGAAAAAATGTCTCGCGCAAAATAATCCCACCTGAAACATCATCATAACACACAAAAAAACGATATTCTCCCAACCCGAAAAACGGTTGGGAGAATTTTTTTCTTAACACAGACAAAAGCAAATAATTCCGTATAAAAAAATAATTTAATTTACTCCCCATTGCGACGGCTTGTGCATACAGAAAAACGGAGAAAATTCTAAACCACTGGCATTTAGAGGAATTGACGGTTGGTTTGCACATAATTTGGTAACTAATATTCCGAATTTATTCTGTATAGTTTTTGTAATCTGAAAACTTTTGTGTTGAGTGGTCGGGTTATTTTGCCGCCGTCTTTTGTGCGTTCTAACGGGGTTCGTGGTAACCAAGACGAATTAAATCAAACTTTTAATAATTTTACGCCACAAAAAAAGACTCCCCGATTAAGGAAGTCTTTTCTTTTATCTTCAAAATCAGAAAAATTATTCTGTCTTTGTTTCCTCTGCTTTCGAGTCTCGGCTTCGGGAGCGGCAGTTTTTTTCTTTCTCGAACGTCTTGTAGATTTCTGCGTAGTTTTTGCAACTCCACCTTTGCCTTGCGAATATGTTTCGTTGAAATCAACGAGTTCTATAAGGCAGGTTTTAGCGTTGTCGCCCTGACGGAATCCTGTTTTGAGTATTCTCGTATAACCGCCCGGACGGTCGTAAATTTTCGGTGTTACGGTCTCATACAACGCTTTTACCGCTTTCTTATCTCTCAATTTAGAGAAAATAAAACGGTGGTTTGCCATACGTTTTACTTTGAAAGCCGCTTTTTCTTCGTCCGATTTAGCATTCGACTCGGCACAAGTGATTTCTATTTTCGAAGCCGTCAAAATCGGCTCAAAAAATTCCCTGAGTACCTTAGCCTTTGCAACCGTTGTATTGATTCTCTTGGCATAAATTAAAGATGCGGCCATATTCGTAAGCATAGATTTCCTATGACCGTATTTTCTGCCTAAATGGTTGATTTTATCTCTATGTCTCATCTTTTTATTTTTTTAAAGACATCACTGCCTTTTTTAAATTATTCTTTGTCAAGTTTGTATTTAGAAATATCCATTCCGAAACTCAAATCTAAGTTTGCCAACAAATCATCAAGTTCGGTGAGCGATTTTTTACCGAAATTACGGAACTTCAACAAGTCGTTTTTGTTGAATACTACAAGTTCGGCGAGTGTTTCCACATCTGCCGCTTTCAAGCAGTTGAGTGCGCGGACAGAAAGGTCTAAATCTACGAGTTTAGTCTTCAACAACTGACGCATATGAAGTACTTGTTCGTCAAATTCTTCACCGCCCGACTGTTCTGTGGTATCAAAAGTAATCTTTTCGTCAGAGAACAACATAAAGTGGTGAATCAGAATTTTTGCCGCCTCTTTCAATGCGTCCTTAGGCTGAATTGATCCGTCGGTCAAAACCTCTATAATCAATTTCTCATAGTCGGTTTTTTGTTCCACCCTATAATTCTCCGTAACATACTTGACGTTTTTAATCGGGGTATAGATGGAATCTACGGCAATTACACCGATTTCTTGTTCGGCTGTTTTATTTTCATCAGCCGGAACATATCCGCGACCCTTGTTGATTGTGATTTCCATCGTCAATTTTTTTGAAGGGTCAATATTGCAGATTAATTGTTCGGGATTTAAGACTTTAAAATTCGTCAAAAATCTTTCAATATCGCCTGCCTTAAATTGTTCCTGATTGCTGATTGAGATAACTGCCTTTTCAAAATTCTGCCCGTCAACGATTTGTTTGAAACGTATCTTTTTGATATTCAGAATTATTTCGGTTACATCTTCTATAACGCCCGGAATAGTAGAAAATTCGTGGTCAACGCCGTCAATACGGATTGACGTGATGGCAAAACCCTCTAACGAAGAAAGCAGTATCCTTCTTAAAGCGTTGCCGATTGTTATGCCGAACCCGGGTTCGAGAGGACGGAACTCAAACTTGCCGAAAGTATCGTCCGATTCCAACATTACCACTTTGTCGGGCTTTTGAAAAGCTAATATTGCCATTTGAATTAAAATTTATTTTTCCGGTAAAAACAAGCGGTAAGGACACAACAAAAGTGTCCGACCGCCATAAAATATTATTTAGAATAAAGTTCGACTATGAGTTGTTCCTTAATATTTTCGGGAACGTCCTCTCTTGCGGGAACATTCATAAATTTACCTGCCATTTGGCTACCGTCCATTCCAACCAATTGAAACGCGAGCGGTTTGCACCCTGAACGGAATTTACGATTACTTCCATCGCTTTCGATTTTTCCCTAACGCCTACAATGTCTCCGGCTTTAAGTTGATAAGAAGGAATACCGCAAACTTTACCGTTTACTACAATGTGTCTGTGCGATACCAACTGTCTTGCTGCCGGTCTTGTAGGAGCAATTCCCAATCTGTAAACAACGTTGTCAAGACGGCTTTCAAGGAGTTGAATCAAAACCTCACCTGTTACTCCGTTAGAACGCGAAGCCTTTTCAAAAAGGTTTGAAAACTGACGTTCAAGAAGTCCGTAAGTATATTTTGCTTTCTGTTTTTCTTTCAACTGAGTGCCGTACTCGGACATTTTTTTACGTTTCTTTTCCAAACCGTGCTGTCCGGGAGGATAACCTTTTTTGTCCAAATATTTATCGGTACCGTAAATAGGTTCACCGAATTTTCTTGCAATTTTTGATTTAGGACCTGTATATCTTGCCATTTTCTTCTAAGATTTTTCTGTTAAAACAAAAATTAAACTCTCCTTCTCTTAGCGGGTCTGCAACCGTTGTGAGGCAAAGGAGTTACGTCAATAATTTCAGTTACTTCCACTCCGGCGGTGTGAATGGAACGGATAGCCGCTTCACGTCCCGAACCCGGACCTTTGACGTATACTTTTACTTTTCTGAGTCCCAAATCGAAAGCGGTCTTTGCGCATTCCGTTGCCGCTTGTTGTGCTGCATAAGGGGTATTCTTTTTAGAGCCTTTAAAGCCCATTTTACCTGCCGAAGCCCAAGAAATTACTTCCCCAGATGCATTGGTCAAAGAGATGATAATGTTGTTGAAAGAAGAGTGGATGTGCGCTTGTCCTACTGCCTCTACTTTTACAACTCTCTTTCTCGTTACTTTACTTTTCTGTGCCATTTTTTAATTATTAACCTTTAGTAGCGACTTTTTTATTTGCTACGGTCTTTTTCTTACCTTTACGGGTGCGAGCATTGTTTTTAGTTTTTTGTCCTCTGACAGGAAGCCCATTCCTATGGCGGATACCTCTGTAACAACCGATGTCCATAAGACGTTTGATGTTCATAGCAACCTCCGAACGCAATTCGCCTTCAACTTTGTATTTGTCGTTGATTAACTGACGGATTTTAGCGATTTGTTCATCGTTCCAATCTTGAACTTTTATGTCTCTATCAATGCCAGCATCTTTGAGGATTTGATTAGCCCTCGCCCTTCCTATACCGAAAATATAAGTAAGACCTATTTCGCCGCGTTTGTTTTTGGGTAAATCTACCCCGACAATTCTTGCCATTATTTTATTACTCTTTTGAATTTTTTAGATTCTGCCGCAAAACTACAAATAATTTTGCAAAAACAAAATACCTTTAACTAAAATTTAACCTTGACGTTGTTTAAATTTAGGATTAGATTTACAAATGATGTAAACTCTACCTTTTCTTCTTACAACTTTGCAATCAGCCGATCTTTTTTTAACTGATGTTCTGACTCTCATTTTTTTTGAAGTTTTTTAAAGTTTGTCTATTTATACCTGAACGATATTCTTCCTTTTGTCAAATCGTAAGGGGACATTTCTACTCTGACCTTGTCGCCGGGAAGAATCTTGATATAGTGTTGGCGCATCTTGCCCGAAATATGAGCAATGATTTCGTGCCCATTTTCAAGAACGACCCTAAACATAGCATTAGACAAAGCCTCGGTAATTTTCCCATCTTTCTCTATTGAAGTCTGTTTTGCCATTTTTTAAAATAATTTTAGCCGCAAAATTAAAACATTTACCGTCAATTGCAAAATTTTTCGTTACTTTTTTCAAAACATTGTTTTCCCTTAACCTCACGGCAGGGAAAACAATTAAAAAAGAAATACCGTTCTGCATAAACTTTGCAAATTTTCTTGTGTCATTACAACGCAGCAGCCACACCTCCTGTTCTGCCTTTTATACGACCGCCTTTCATAAGACCCTCGTAATGATGCATCAAAAGATGCGATTCTATTTGCTGCAACGTATCCAATATTACTCCGACCATAATCAAAAGTGAAGTTCCGCCGTAAAATTGCGCAAACTGATTATTGACATGGCAAAGTATCGCAAATACGGGGAGTATAGCAATCAAAGCCAAGAAAATAGAACCCGGAAGTGTAATTCTTGACATTATTTCGTCCAAAAATTCAACGTTTTCTTTCCCGGTTTAACGCCCGGAATGTATCCGCCCCTTTTCTTCATATCTTCTGCCATTTGTTGGGGAGAAAAAGTTATCGCCGTATAAAAATACGTAAAAACTATAACCAACAAAGCAAAAGTGAAATTGTACCAAAAACCAGTAAAATCCGCAAAAGCAGATGCTATACCGCTGGTAACCTCAGAGTTAAAATGGGTAAACATAAGAGGAATAAACATCAACGCCTGTGCAAAAATTATAGGCATTACTCCTGCTGCATTAACCTTCAACGGAATATACTGCCTTACACCGCCATATTGTTTATTACCGATGATTCTTTTCGCATATTGAACGGGAATTTTTCTTGTTCCCTGAACCAAAAGGATGGAAACGACGAACACCATAAGCAATGCTACAAGTTCCACAATCAAAACGATTGCACCGCCGCCGGCAGTTTCGCCGAATTTAGATGCAACCTCTGCACCCAAAGCAAACGGAAACCTTGCTATGATACCTATCATAATCAAAAGCGAAATGCCGTTTCCTATACCTTTATCCGTGATACGTTCACCCAGCCACATAATAAACATGGTACCCGCCGTCAGAATTATCACGGACGGAAAGGTAAATCCCCAAAAACCGTTAGCAAGAAAAGCCGAGTCGGGAAGTTGATAATGCAAATTAATCAAATAACTCGGTGCCTGAACAATCAAAACACCGACCGTCAAAAGACGGATGATTCTGTTGATTTTTCTTCTTCCGCTTTCGCCCTCGCGTTGAAGCCTTTGGAAATACGGTACTGCCATTCCGAGTAATTGCACAATAATCGACGCCGTAATGTACGGCATAATTCCGAGCGCAAAAATCGAAGCATTGGCAAACGCACCGCCCGAAAACATATTCAGGAGGGACATAATTCCGTCCTTGGTCTGCTCAGAAAGATTCTGCAACTGATTAGGGTCTATGCCGGGAAGCACAACGTGCGCCCCGACCCTATAAACCAAAACCAACGCTAAGGTAGCAAGAATCCTATTGCGCAGGTCGTCTATCCTCCAAATGTTTTTAAGTGTCTGAATAAAGTTTTTCATCAAAAAAAAATTTACAACGTATTAATAGTTCCGCTCAAAGCCTCGATTGCCTCTTTTGCCGACTTAGAAAAAGCATTGGCGGTAACGTTCAACTGCTTTGTGAGTTTTCCCTTGCCCAAAACCTTAACAATGTCGTTTTTGGAAACAAGTCCCGCTTTTTGAAGTGTCTCAATGTTGATGTCGGTAACATTCAACTTTTCGGAAACAACCTCTAAATCGGAAATGTTTACGATTCTGTATTCTACTCTATTAACGTTGTTGAACCCGAATTTGGGAACACGTCTTTGAAGAGGCATCTGACCGCCTTCAAAACCAACCTTGTGGGAATAACCAGAACGAGATTTGGCACCTTTATGACCTCTTGTAGAAGTACCGCCCCAACCTGAACCCTGACCTCTTCCCAAACGTTTTTTGGTATGCGTAGAACCTTTTGCGGGTTTTAATTGTGATAAATCCATTTTACTTGAAAGAATTATTCGTTAATATTCTCAATTTTTAAAAGGTGTCTTACTTTATTGACTTTTCCTAAATTCAAGGATTGTCTTCAAGTTCTACACTTTGTCCGATTTTTCTCAAACCGAGCGAAGCCAAAGTAGCCTTTTGGTCTTTCGGCCAACCGATTTTGCTGCGGACTTGAGTTACTTTAATTTTTTTCATTTTTTCTTCTCTTAACCGTTAAAAACCGTATTTACGTCCACACCTCTGTATTGCGAAACGGTTTGAGCGTCTCTCAACACTGAAAGGGCTTTGAAAGTAGCCTTTACAAGGTTGTGAGGGTTTGAAGAACCTTTCGATTTAGCAAGCACGTCCTTAATGCCTACGCTTTCCAAAACGGCACGCATTGCACCGCCCGCCTTAACTCCCGTACCGGAAGATGCGGGAATCAAAAGGATGTCAGCACCGCCGAATTTTGCGGTCTGAGCATGAGGAATGGTTCCTTTGTAAACGGGAACTCTGATAAGGTTTTTCTTAGCGTCTTCAACGCCTTTTGAAACAGCCGTTGCTACTTCGTTCGCTTTACCCAAACCGTAGCCTACAATACCGTTTTCGTTGCCTACAACCACGATTGCCGCAAAAGTAAACGTGCGTCCGCCTTTTGTAACCTTGGTAACGCGGTTTACTTTAACGACTCTTTCTTTCAACTCCAAATCGTTGGTTCTTACTTTTTTAATGTTTTGTGTTGCCATAATCCGTTAAAAATTTAAACCTCCTTCACGAGCAGCCTCGGCAAGAGCCTGAACTCTGCCGTGATAAAGATAACCGTTGCGGTCGAAAACAACCGTGTCGTAGCCTGCCGCTTTTGCTTTTGAGGCGATTTCCTGTCCGACGAGTTTAGCCTGCTCGGTTTTGGTAATTTTCTGGTCTGCAATCGATTTGATTCTTGACGAGGTTGCAACCAAAGTTTTACCGTTTACATCGTCGATTAACTGTGCAAAGATATTTTTATTACTTCTGAAAACGCAAAGTCTCGGTCTTTCAGTAGTACCGGAAATTTTCTTTCTGATACGATATTTAATTCTTTGCCTTCTTTCCTGCTTTGTTAAAGCCATTTTCTACTTTTTTTTAATTAGCGGTTACTTAGATGAAGAAGCAGTTTTACCTGCCTTTCTACGCAGAACTTCATCAACAAACTTAATACCTTTGCCTTTGTAAGGTTCGGGAGCGCGGAACGAACGAATCTTTGCCGCAACTTGTCCCAAAAGTTGTTTATCACAACTTGTAAGGGTGATAATCGGGTTAGAACGTTTCTCCGTTACTACACTGACTTGAACTTCTTTGGGAAGTTCCATCAAAATGTTGTGTGAATAACCTACGGAAATATCGAGAAGTTGACCTTGCGAAGTTGCCCTGTAACCTACGCCGACCATTTCCTGTTTAATTGTAAATCCTTCGCTGACACCTTTAACCATATTTGCAATCAAAGCCCTATAAAGACCATGCAAAGAACGGTGTGTTTTGTCATCAGTGGGTCTTGAAACTTTAAGTTCTCCGTTTTCGACCTCAATTTTAATATCAGGATTTACTTTCTGCCTCAATTCACCAAGCTTGCCTTTAACGACTACGACGTGTTCTTTGTCGTCTACGGTTACCTGAACCCCTGTGGGGATATGAATGGGCAATTTACCAATTCTTGACATTTTTTAATTTACCTGAATTATTAATAAACGTAACAAATTACTTCACCGCCGACATTCTGAACTCTTGCTTCTTTGTCGGTCATAATACCCTTTGAAGTTGAAACGATAGCTATTCCCAAACCGTTCAAAACTCTGGGTAATTCTTTACAACTCTCGTATTTTCTCAAACCCGGAGTTGAAACCCTTGTAATCGACTGAATGGCAGCCGCTTTGGTTTGCGGATTGTATTTCAAAGCGATTTTTATTGCTTTGTTTTCGTCATCAAACTTATAACTGAGGATATAACCTTTTTCAAAAAGAATTTTAGTTATTTCCTTTTTTACTTTGTTTGACGGCACTTCAACAACTCTGTGTTTAGCCATTGAGGCGTTTCTGATACGGGTCAGGAAATCTGCAATTGTATCTGTCATTTCTGTTTAAAAATTAAATATTACCAACTTGCTTTTTTAACGCCCGGCAGCAAACCCTGAGCCGCCATTTCCCTAAACTCCATACGCGAGAGACCGAACATTCTCATATAACCTTTCGGACGACCCGACAAACGGCTGCGGTTATGCAGTCTGATGGGATTCGAATTACGCGGCAACTTTTGAAGTCCTACGTAATCGCCCTCTTCTTTGAGTTTTTTTCTTTTTTCGGCGTATTTAGCGATAAGTTTTGCGCGTTTTACTTCGCGCGCTTTCATTGATTCTTTTGCCATTATTTCTGTTTTTTGAACGGTAAACCAAAATTCTGCAATAACTTGAATCCCTCTTCGTCGGTTTTTGCGGTAGTAACGAACGTGATATTCATACCCTTAATCTTGTTTACTTTGTCGATGTCGATTTCGGGGAAAATAATTTGTTCTTTAATACCGAGCGTGTAATTGCCTCTGCCGTCGAACTTACCCGAAATGCCGTTAAAATCGCGTATACGCGGCAGAGCGATTGCGATTAACCTTTCGAGGAATTCGTACATACGGTCTCTTCTCAACGTTACCATTACTCCGATAGGCATTCCTTTTCTGAGGTGAAAGTTAGAAATATCTTTCTTAGAGAGCCTTGTAACGGGTTTTTGACCGGTGATTGCCATAACTTCGGCCGTTGAAGTCTCGACGATTTTTTTGTCCGCCGTTGCATCTCCGATACCTTGGTTTACTACGATTTTCACCAATTTCGGGGCTTGCATAATGCTTTTATAGCCGAATTCTTTTACCATTGAGGGAACGATTTCTTCCCTGTACTTTTTCTGTAAAGACGGTACGTATTGCATTTTACTTTATCTCCTTTTTATTTTCCGATTTTTTTGAATAACGTACTAATCTTTTTACTCCGTCCTCTTCAACAAGTTTTCTGCCGATTCTTGTCGGTTTACCTGTTTCGGGACAAACGAGCATAAGGTTTGAAATATGGATTGAAGCCTCGGTTTCAATGATTCCGCCTTCATTGTTTTGAGCGGAAGGTTTTGTAGCCTTCTTAACCATATTAACGCCTTCTACGATAGCACGGTTTTTCTTAATGAGAACTTTGAGAACCGTCCCTTTCTTGCCTTATGTTCGCCCGAATTGACGATTACCGTATCTCCTTTTTTAATGTGCAGTTTCATTTTCTTAAAAAACGCTTTATAAAGTTTACAAAACTTCGGGAGCCAAAGAAACGATTTTCATATAGTTTGCGCGGAGTTCCCTTGCAACCGGTCCGAAAATACGCGTACCTCTGAGTTCGCCCTGATTGTTTAGCAGAACAACGGCATTGTCGTCAAATCTGATGTACGAGCCGTCTTGTCTGCGGATTTCTTTGTTAGTGCGTACGACAACCGCCTTCGATACCGTTCCCTTCTTAATATCGCCTGATGGGATTGCGTTCTTAACGGTTACCACCACTTTGTCGCCAACAGTAGCATACCTTCTGCCCGTTCCGCCGAGGACACGGATACAAAGCACTTCTTTTGCGCCGCTGTTGTCAGCTACAGTCATTCTTGATTCTTGCTGTATCATAATAAAAAATTATTTTGCTTTTTCTACGATTTCTACCAATCTCCAATTTTTACGTTTGCTGAGCGGGCGGGTTTCCATAATCCTTACGGTATCGCCGATGTTGCATTCGTTTTTCTCGTCGTGAGCGATAAATTTCTTGGTACGGAGAATAAATTTTCCGTACTTAGGGTGTCTCATCTTACGTCTTACTTCAACAACGATGGATTTCTCCATTTTGTTACTAACGACTGTTCCGATTCTCACCTTGCGGAAATTTCTCACTACGGCGTTTTCAGTTTTAACTTCTTCTGCCATTTTTACTACTAATTTTTAGCATTACTTATTTGTCTTGCACGTATTTCGGTTTTAAGACGTGCAATTGTTTTTCTCTTGTCTCTGATTTGAATCGGGGACTCGAGCGGCGTGATTGCGTGGTTGAGTTTCATTTTAGTGTACTCCAATTCGGCAGCCTTTAATTTCTCGCCCAATTCCTCGACGGTCAAATCTTTGATTTTCTTCTGTTCTTCTGACCTTTTCATTATTCTGTTTGTGTTGCAGGGTTCACATAATCGCGTCTAACGATAAACTTAGTCTTAATCGGAAGTTTCTGAGCAGCGAGTCTAAAAGCCTCTTTTGCAATTTCAAAAGGTACTCCGTCGGCCTCAAACATAATTCTGCCCGGTGTAACGGGGGCAACAAAATATTCGGGTTGACCTTTACCTTTACCCATACGTACTTCCGCTGGCTTTTTAGTAACGGGTTTGTCTGGGAAAATTCTAATCCAAATTTGTCCTTCACGTTGCATCTTACGTGAAATTGCCTGACGTGCCGCCTCAATCTGTCTTCCTGTAATCCAGAAATTTTCCAATGCTTTGAGTGCAAAACTGCCGAATGCGATTTGACTTCCTCTTTGAGCAAGTCCTCTCATACGACCTTTCTGCATTTTTCTGAATTTCGTTCTTTTCGGTTGTAACATTTTCTCTTACAAATTTTAATTAAATTTAAGAACTACTTTTGTTTACGGTTGTTGTTATTATAAGGCTTTTTGCCGCCTTTGTTGAGATTTACGTTGTTAGAGAGGTCTCTTTTGCCGTAAACTTCACCCTTGCAAATCCAAACTTTTATTCCGACACAACCTACTTTGGTGTTAGCCACTGCCAAAGCGTAATCAATGTCAGCTCTTAAAGTGTGCAAAGGAATTCTACCTTCTTTGAAAGCCTCGGTTCTTGCCATTTCTGCGCCGTTCAAACGACCTGAAATAACAAATTTAATACCCTCGGCACCCATTCTCATAGTAGAAGCAACAGCCTGTTTGATAGCCCTGCGGTAAGCGATACGACCTTCGATTTGACGTGCGACATTGTTAGCGACAATTACGGCATCCAATTCGGGACGTTTGATTTCGAGGATATTAATCTGAACGTCCTTATTCGTAATTTTCTTTAACTCTTCTTTTATTTTGTCAACTTCCTGACCGCCTTTTCCGATAATGATACCGGGTTTTGCGGTGTTCACCGTAACGGTTATCAGTTTAAGCGTTCTCTGAATTATGATTTTCGAGATGTGGCCTTTGCAAGACGGACATTAAGATATTTTCTTATTTTGTCGTCTTCAACGATTTTGTCAGAATAGTTTTTCGGGTCAAACCATTCTGAATCCCAACCTTTTATAATTCCCAATCTATTGCTGATTGGATTCGTTTTTTGTCCCATTATTCCTGCGAGTTTACTTTATTACCTAAAATTATAGTAACGTGGTTAGACCTTTTTCTGATTCTGTAAGCCCTTCCTTGCGGAGCGGGACGAAGTCTCTTCAACATTCTTGCGCCGTCTACTTTAACTTCTTTTACGATAAGGTTAGCCTCTTCAATATGTGCGCCTTCGTTTTTCTTGGTCCAATTTGCGATTGCCGATTGCAAAAGTTTTCTCAACTTTACGGCAGCCTCTTGAGGCGAATACTGCAAAATATCCAAAGCCTTTGTAACTTCTTGATTTCTAATCAATCCTGCTACAAGGCGCATTTTACGGGGAGAAGTGGGATTGTTTCTCAAAACAGCAAAAGCCAAATCCTTCTTTTGGGCTTTAAGTTTTGCAGCCCTTTCATTTTTCTTGGTTCTATGCTTTTTAATTTCTTCTGACATTTCCTTTAACTTTTAAAATTATTTCTTCTTTTTACCGCCGTGTCCCCTGAAAATTCTCGTCGGGGCAAACTCGCCCAACTTGTGTCCCACCATATTTTCGGTAACGTATACCGGAATGAACTTATTGCCGTTGTGAAGGGCAATCGTATGACCTACGAAGTCGGGGGAAATTATCGAGGCTCTTGCCCACGATTTTATAACCGATTTCTTGCCCGACTGGTTCATGGCGAGAATCTTCTTTTCAAGGTTGTAATCGATGAACGGTCCTTTTCTAAGTGAACGACTCATTTTTCTTATGCAATTAAAAATTATTTACTTCTTCTTTCGATAATGAACTTATTGGACTGTTTCTTAGGACTTCTTGTCTTGTAACCCTTAGCCAACAAGCCTTTCCTTGACCTCGGATGACCTCCCGAAGCACGTCCTTCTCCACCGCCCATCGGGTGATCGACAGGGTTCATAACGACACCTCTGTTGTGAGGTCTTCTGCCGAGCCATCTCGAACGTCCGGCTTTACCTGATTTTTCAAGTTCATGGTCACCGTTGGAAACGCTTCCGATTGTTGCACGACAAGTGGTCAGAATCATTCTGGTTTCTCCCGAGGGAAGTTTTATAACTGCATATTTGCCGTCCCTTGCAGTAAGTTGAGCATAAGAACCTGCACTTCTTGCGAGTTTTGCGCCTTCACCGGGTCTTAATTCGATGTTGTGGATAATTGTTCCGAGGGGAATATCTGCCAAAAACAAGGTGTTGCCGATTTCGGGGGCTGCACTCTTGCCTGACTCAATTTTCTGTCCCACTTGGATGCCGTTAGGAGCGATGATGTAACTCTTTTCGCCGTCAGCATAAAATACCAAAGCAATACGAGCCGTTCTGTTGGGGTCGTATTCAATGGTTTTAACGGTTGCGGGAACTCCGTCTTTATCCCTCCAAAAGTCCACGCATCTGTATTTCTGTTTATGACCGCCGCCGATGTAACGGACGGTCATCTTTCCGGTGTTGTTGCGGCCTCCCGTCTTTTTGCGGCCGTAGGTAAGCGATTTTTCGGGTCTTGACGCCGTAATCTCTTCAAAAGTACTTAATACTTTTCCTCTTTGTCCCGGAGTTGTCGGTTTAAATTGTCTTACTGCCATTTTTAGATGTTGCTATAAAAATCAATGGTGTCGCCGTCTTTAAGCGTTACGACAGCCTTTTTGTAAGTTTTTGTTCTGCCAGCAATTATGCCCGCTTTCGTCATACGGGATTTCAACTTTCCGGCATATTTCATCGTATTAACTGCGACCACCGTTACGTTATAAATTTCCTCAACAGCCTTTTTGATTTGGTATTTGTTGGCGTTGGGATTAACTACAAACGCAAACTGCGCGAGGGTTTTTGTTGCCCTCGTGTCAGGTCTGCCTTTTTTGTTACCTTTTTTTCCGGTGTGGATTGTCCTCGACGACAAAGCGGAAAATTTTTCCGTAACTATCGGTCTTTCAATGATTTCCATTTCCTTAAAAAATTATTTGTTTTCGAAAACCTTGTTCAAAGCCTCAACTGCACTTTCGGTAAACACCAAAGCCTGAGCATTGAGTACATCGTAAGTCGTTAATTGACAAGCAGTTGTGATTTTTGATTTCTCCAAATTTCTTGACGACAAATATACGTTTTTATTTTCTTTCTGCAAAACTAAAAGCGATTTTTTATCGTTAATTTTTAAATTATTTTTCAAATCAACCATTTTTTTGGTTTTGGGAGCATCAAAATCAAAATCTTCAACAACAATTATTTCGCCGTCTTTGGCTTTGCAAGTCAAAGCGGACTTCCTTGCCAAAACTTTAACTTTTTTGTTGAGCTTGAAACTGTAATCGCGGGGACGCGGACCGAAACATCTTGCGCCGCCTACCATAACGGGCGAATTAATATCGCCTACACGTGCACCGCCGGTACCTTTCTGTTTGTGAAGTTTGCGCGTAGAACCGCTCATTTCGCTTCTTTCCTTCGCCTTTGCAGTACCTTGTCTTTGGTCGGCTAAATAACGCTTAACGTCAAGATACATTGCATGGTCGTTGGTTTTTACACCGAAGATTTTGTCGTCAAGAACGACTTTTTTGCCGGTGTCCTGACCGTTTATGTTTAAAACTGAAATTTCCATTAGTCTTCAATGATTAAATATGAACCTTTAGGTCCCGGAACGGCACCTTTAACTAACAATAAATTGTGTTCGGCGATAATCTTAACTACTTGAAGGTTACGCACTTTGATTTTGTCGCCGCCGGTTCTTCCCGCCATTCTCATTCCTTTGAAAACCTTTGACGGATAAGACGATGCGCCCAAACCACCCGGTGCTCTGAGTCTGTTGTGCTGACCGTGTGTTGTGCCGCCTACGCCATTGAAATGGTGGCGTTTTACGGGTCCTTGATAACCTTTACCTTTCGAAATGCCGCTTACATCTACGAATTTAACGTCTTTAAGACTTTCAACCGTAATTGTATCACCCAATTTAACTTCGCCTTCAATGTCTTTGAACTCAACAAGTTTTGCTTTGGGAGTTGTACCCGCTTTTTCGAAATGTTTGATTTCGGGCTTGGGGGTATTTTTTGCCTTTTTGTCGTCGAAAGCGAGTTGTACGGCGTTATAACCGTCTGTTTCAACGGTTTTAACCTGCGTTACAACGCAAGGACCTGCTTCGATTACGGTAACGGGAACGTTTACACCGTCCTCATTGAAAACCGAGGTCATGCCTACTTTTTTTCCTATTATACCTGACATTTTTTTTAATGCTTTTTGTTTACTGAACGGGCTCCGCCGCCAGCGGTAAACTGTTGATTTACTTTACGTTAATTACTTCAAATTAAAAAAAATCTTAAACTTCGATTTTAACCGACACACCGCTCGGGAGTTCGAGTTTCATAAGAGCGTCAATGGTCTTGGAAGTCGAACTATAAATGTCGATTAACCTCTTAAAAGACGACAACTGGAACTGTTCTCTCGACTTTTTGTTTACGAAAGTAGACCTATTAATCGTAAAAATTCTTTTGTGAGTCGGAAGCGGAACCGGTCCGCTGACTACTGCACCCGTGCTTTTTACTGTCTTTACGATTTTTTCAGCCGAGTTGTCTACCAAGTTGTGGTCGTAAGATTTTAATTTGATACGAATCTTCTGACTCATAATACTTTAATTTATAACTTGTCAATAAATGTAATTTTACCTTTTACCGTATCGATAATACCTTGTGCAATCTGCGGCGGCACTTGTTCGTAATCCTTAAACTGCATTGACGAAATTGCCCTGCCGGAGGTTAACGTGCGCAAAACGGTAACGTATCCGAAAGTCTCCGCAAGAGGTACTAACGATTTGATAATCTTTACTTTAGCTTTTGAATCGGTGCTAATTACCTGTCCCCTTCTTTTATTAACGTCGGCGATAACGTCGCCCATATATTCTTCGGGCGTATCAACCGTGAGTTCCATTACGGGTTCGAGTAAAATTGCTTTTGCCTTTTCCGTCGCTGCTCTAAAAGCCTGTTTAGCAGCGATTTCAAATGACAGAGCGTCCGAATCGACACTGTGATAACTACCGTCAAGGAGTTCGACGGTCAGGCTCTTCATCTTAAATCCACCCAAAGGTCCGTTGCTCATTGCCTCTTTGAATCCTTTTTCCACTGCGGGAATAAATTCTTTGGGAATGTTTCCGCCTTTGACCGAATTAATGAACGTAAGTCCGATTGCGTTTTCTTCCGAGGGCGAAATTCTAACGGTAATGTCGGCAAATTTTCCTTTGCCGCCGGTTTGTTTTTTGAAAACTTCCTGATGTTAACCGTTTTGGTTATCTCCTCTTTATACGTAACCTGTGGCTTGCCCTGAGTGATTTCGATATTGTACTCCCGTTTTAAACGGTCGATAAGAATATCCAAATGCAACTCGCCCATACCTTTTATAACGGTTTGACCCGTTTCTGAATCGCTTTCAACTTTGAAAGTCGGGTCTTCTTCCGCTAATTTTGCGAGGGCTGCGTCCATTTTATCGAGGTCTGCCTGAGTTTTCGGCTCTATTGCAACGCCGATTACGGGGTCGGGAAATTTTATGCTTTCAAAAATAACGGGGTGTTTAAAATCCGTTAAAGAATCACCCGTTCTGATGTCCTTAAAACCTGCCGCACCGCAAATATCGCCGGCTTCAACAAAATCCAAAGCCTGCTGTTTGTTAGCGTGCATACGGTAAAGGTTTGAAATTCTTTCCCTTTTTCCTGTTCTGACGTTAAAGACGGTCTCGCCCGCATTCAATCGTCCCGAGTAAACTCTAATGTAAACAAGCCGTCCCACAAACGGGTCTACGGCAATTTTGAAAGCCAAAGCCGCAAAAGGCTCTTTTGAATCCGGCTTTCTGAGGATTACTTTTTCGGGATTTGACGGGTCTTGTCCCTTAACCGTCCCCAAGTCCAAAGGACTTGGCAAATAAGCCGTTACGGAGTCTAAAAGTTTCTGAACGCCTTTGTTTTTGAGCGACGAGCCGCACAAAACAGGCACTGCTTTTAAAGACACCGTTGCATTTCTGAGAACCGTTTTAATCTCCTCCTGTGAGATTGAATCGGGGTTCTCCAAGTACTTTTCAAGAAAACTATCGTCAGCGCAATCAGCACATTTTTCGAGCATTTTAGCCCGATATTCTGCGGCTTGGTCTTTGAGTTCTGATGGAATTTCCTCAACGGAAAAAGTCATTCCGTTGTCGGAGTCGTTCCAAATATAAGCCTTCATTTCAATAAGGTCTACAACGCCTTTGAACTTGTCTTCGCTGCCGATAGGAATCTGAACGGGAACGGGGTTAGCCCCCAATTTGTCCTCGATTTCCTGAACGACTGAGAAAAAGTCCGCGCCGATTCTGTCCATTTTATTAACGAACGCTATTCTCGGAACGCTGTATCTGTCAGCCTGTTTCCAAACCGTTTCTGACTGCGGTTCAACGCCTCCTACCGCACAAAATACCGCTACCGCGCCGTCCAAAACTCTCAACGACCGTTCAACCTCCACAGTAAAATCTACGTGTCCGGGAGTGTCAATGATGTTGATAGTGTGTTTTACGCCGTTGTAATTCCAATAAGCGGTGATTGCAGCGGAGGTAATCGTTATTCCCCTTTCCTTTTCCTGAGACATCCAATCCATTGTAGCCGCTCCGTCATGAACCTCGCCCATACGGTGAGTAACGCCGGTATAATACAATATACGCTCGGTAGTCGTGGTTTTACCCGCATCTATATGAGCCATAATTCCGATGTTGCGCGTATTTTGCAAATTGTCCATTTGTTAAAGCGTCTAAAATGTTAATAATTAATGTCTTAGAATCTGAAAAATGCGAATGCTTTGTTAGCCTCCGCCATTCTGTGGGTATCTTCTTTTTTCTTGAAAGCGGCACCTTCTTCGTTATAAGCGGCAACTATCTCAGCAGCCAACTTTTCTGCCATAGAATGACCCGAACGGAGTCTTGCATAACGGATTAAGTGCTTTACGCCGATAGATTCTTTTCTGTCGGGACGTATTTCCATAGGAACTTGGAAAGTTGCACCGCCGATTCTGCGCGACTTAACCTCAACGTCGGGAGTAATGTTTTCCATAGCTTTTTTCCACACTTCGGTAGGAGTTTTGCCGGTTTCTTTCGTTTTTTGGCCGACTAATTCCAAAGCCTTGTAGAAAATCTTGAAAGCCACGCTCTTCTTTCCGTCCTTCATCATATCGTTTACAAAGCGGGTAACGAGTGCATCGCCGTAAACGGGATCGGGAAGAATTACTCTTTTCTTCGGTTTTGCTTTTCTCATTTTTTAACTAAAATTTTACTTTTTCTGTTTCGGTTTCTTTGCGCCGTATTTAGAACGTTGCTGACCTCTGTTAGCCACGCCTGCGGTATCCAAAGTACCGCGGATAATGTGGTAACGCACGCCCGGCAAGTCTTTAACACGACCGCCTCTGACCATTACGATAGAGTGTTCCTGCAAGTTATGACCTTCTCCCGGAATGTACGCATTAACCTCTTTTTTGTTAGAAAGCCTTACCCTTGCAACTTTGCGCATTGCAGAGTTAGGTTTTTTAGGGGTTGTGGTGTAGACACGCATACACACACCGCGTTTCTGAGGACAAGAATCCAATGCCGGAGATTTACTTTTTACCGTAATGCTCTTTCTACCTTTTCTTACTAACTGTTGAATTGTAGGCATTTCTCTTATCTTTGAAATTTATACATTTTGGACTGCAAAATTAATAATTCTTAATTAAAAAACAATATTTTTTTTGAAAGTTTTTTAACAAAAAATCAAAAATTAATATTAAGAACTTAAAAATCAATGGATTAATGGGAAAAATTAAGTTTTAGTTAATTTTTTCAGACGACATAAATAAAAATCCCCCGTACGAAATTAACGCACGGAGGAAGTTTTTTCTAAATAATATCTATTTGCAATCTAATATACAGCTACAACTTTTGTTACGTTGCAAGTACCGGATGAACCGCCGCAAATGTACCAGTCTGTTCCGGTGGGAATATCATCACCGATAATTTCAACAGTAAATTCTCCGTCAGCAGGACTAGAATCCTTTTGTCCGCTCCAAATATTCTTACCCTCTTTATTTTGGAAAAGAATACCGAGCCAACCGCCGTAAGAACCGTTAAAAGTAATTTGAAGTTTGGAAACACCCGACAAATCCCATTCGCCTAAGGTTTTTTCCCAATTCAAAGGATGAGTTCCTTCAAATAATGTAAGCATAGAGCCTGCGATTTCAACGCTGTCGGCAAGCATTGATGATTTACTTCCATCGGATACTTTCAGTAAATACTTGCCATTTAATGAATTAGGTAATGTTAAATAATACACACCAGAATTTACAAAACCTTGTTCGGTAACTTCAACCGATCCTTTGTCATTAATAAATTCAAACTTCGTACTTGTCGTAAAGTTAAAACCTGAAATTTGAACCAAATGACCAGCCGTTTCATTCTTAGGAAATTCTGATACAATCGGAAAATCAATTTTCTCCCTTAGTTTGTCACTTGAACAATCAACTTCCTTTGATGTCCCATTTGTAATGGTAATTTTTATAGGACAAGAATTCACAACACGCAAAGGAACTTTGACCTGTCCCGTAGTTTTAAATTCTTCCGTAACATCATTACCCTCAAACTCTACCTTCTCAACAAATTCCAAATCTTCACTTGTTCCAGGCCAAGCATTGAAACCGTCTTTATCATCATTAAAATCCATACTGCCCCAAAAATTTGACCCCCATTCCGCATAAGCATAACCTACAAACAAATCTGCATCTGTGGTAGATTTGGCATTGATTATGAAAGCACTTTGCCAACCATCGTACAATCTGCCCCAGTTATGTTCTGCGTCCACAATCATCATTCCACTCGTTTTGTCTTCATTGGTAACAGTTGCATCCTTGGGTATATTTACCAATAACGACTTTCCGTCATCACTTACAGTAAATTCTTCCGTAGTTCCCGCACCGAAAGATATTGATTTTACCAAATCAAGATTTTCACCGAATAATTTCAATTCCGAACCTAATTTATAAACAACTCCGTCGCTAAGACCTGTCGTTGCTTTATTTTCACTGTCGTAACCAAAATAATCAAACTTAGGTCCTACTAAAAAAATCTCTGACGTTTCAACTGTTACTCCGCTCGGAAGTTTCATCGTTATAGTTCCTTTACCGTCAATAGGATAAGTAAATTTCAATGTTTTAGCGGTTTTCTCCATTTCGGTTACCTCAACTCCGTTGCCAAAAATAAGACTTGATACCAAATCCAAATCCGTACCGTCAATTGTAATTTCGTCCTTACCGGGGAAAACATCCTCTGTTTTAGAAAAAGACGTAAACGTAGGTACAGGTACTTCAAAACCCTCATACTTGAAAGTGTTAATACCGTCAGTAAAAAGTAGTTCACCCGATTGTGCAGCCTCAGGAACAACAACTTTTATTTCAGTATCGGTATACTCAATTTCGTCAAGACTTACAGCCTGACCCGATGGGAAAATAATTGATTTACTTTCACCTAAATTGGCACTTTTAAAATATTCTCCCTTAATCGTAATCTCCTGACCCGGACGAACAGGATTAGGCGAAATAGAGGTAATTTTAATTCCATCAACAATGCCGACGGCAGTGATAGTTTCTATTTTATTACTCCCGTAAGTAAGAGTTAATTTGCCCGATACTGCATCTTGAGGAACGGTAAGAGTAAAACCCTTGTCAGTGGGTGTAAACGTTGTAACTTCCGCTCCGTTAGCAAATACAACGCTTGATACTTTGTTTAAGTTTTGACCTATAAAATTAATTCCGCTCCTCTGGCAACAGGCGAAGGGCCAAAACATTCTAATACGACTTGGTCATCATCGTCCTTATTGCAGCCGAAAAAAGTAATGCTGAATAAAGTCAAAAACAAAAGCAAAAAACTTATTTGTCTACAATTTTTCATAATCGTAAATTTCTAAAAGTTGATTAAAAATTTTTTAATGCCGATTTTAACCTTTCTTGTTAAAACCGACATCTAAATTCAGTCTGCGATTGATATTATACGCACATTATCAATATCTATGTCAATATCGCACGTTTCACCTCCGCCGTTGAGTTCCAAATAATCGCCCCAAAACATAAAAATAATATTCTTATTTATATCCTCAGCAGTCCATTTGTCTTTGGTAGGCTCTGCCTGAGATTGACTCTTAGAACCTATCGGATTAGTTAAAGGAAGAACAACCGTATTCCATTGTCCCTCAGTATCAAAAGGTTTAGTCTTAGTCCACGGATACCAATACGACATATCCTTTTCCCAATCAGCAGCACCGATATTATCTACAAACTCATATGACAACTGACCAGAAATAGTCCACGGTTTATTTGTTCTTATTTCAAAAGCCAAAGCAGATTTGCTTACTTCTCCATTCCACTGAATCGATGAAGTTAAATCCGAACCAAAGGGGTTCATCCAATCCCATTGTTGCCAACCAGTTTTTTCAATATGAAGATAATTACCGCAGATAGGATTATTTTCGCTCGTAACAACGGCACCTGACCAATTCGCAAAAGGCAATTCATCAAAATCTATAAACATATTATTACCTTTGATGTCATTTAGTTTCTGTCCGTAAGTAGTATTACCATATTGAGTTATGGCAACTAACGATTCCGCATTTTCAACACCGGCAGGCAAAGTGAATGTCGCCATAGTAAAATCAGAAGAAACTTCGTCAGGCTCAACTGAAATACCGGAAAGATTAATCGTAATGTCAGAGGTAAAATAATTACCGGTAAGTTTAAGTTTCATACCCTCGGTAAGAACATAACTGCTGACATTTGAAATTGCCGGTGCAGGAACTTTTGATACGAAATCCACCGCAACGCTATCCCCGCCGCTTTTAGGGAAAAGATACATTTTATTAGTTTCTTCCTTCGGGAAACCGGATGGGACGGAAACCAAAATCGCTCCGTCGGTAACGTAACAAGAATTTAACGTAGCTTCTACATCATTAAATTTTATTGTTTTTACGTTAGAGAGGTTGTCGCCGATAATGGCAATAACAGTCCCCCATGTTGCACCAGTAATCAAACTATCCGCACTTGCGGCATCAGGTATACGGAAATACCTAACAGAAGGTACTCCTCCCTCATCGTCATCGTTGCAAGAGGTCAATGTCGGAGTAACAAAAGCCGAAATTGCCAACAACGCCGCTATGTATGATTTGTTAAATATTTTCATTTTTATTCAATGTATTAAACTGTTATTAAATGGCAGATTCGTTATAATATTCAACATCAGAAAAATCATAATTCTCTGCCGGTTGAGATAATTTCGGATTTACTGAATAATCATTTTGAGAATAAGGAATAGCAAATTCTTCATTCGCCTGATTAATAGGAATAGTTGAACCCGAAACCTCAGCCACTGATTTTCACGGGCATATTCACGAGCCTTTTCAGCAGACATTCCTGAAAAAACAGACATCGTTCCGTTGTAATAATCGCAAAACGAGAAATTATAAAGTCCGCGTTCTCGTTGTGCCATAAGTTCTTTCGCAAGAGAAGAATTGTAGTACGACAAACGAACAATGTCAAACCAATTGTCAAATTCAAAGCACAACTCTTTTCTGCGTTCAAGAATGAAATCTTCAATTTTGGAATAATCACTTGAAGTTGCCGCAGAAAGCCCAGCACGCTCACGTACTTTGTTAAGAGCATCTAAACAATCACCCGATACACTTCCGCTGAGCAAAAAATCTGCCTCTGCATAACAAAGATAAACATCGGCTACTCTCAAAATATGAATCGGAACACATGAGGATTGTTCAATAGGAACTAAACCGCATTCAGCCACATGGTCGTTTACGTTACCAAAAATATATTTTATATGTTGTCCACCGCTCATACAATTAGTTTGAGCAGAACCCATCATCCGGTATTCTTTATTGGCATCAGTCTCGGATTCGTGGCCAAATTGCCATGTTGCATAAAAACAATTCTTAGTTTGATAATCACGAATACTATCCCTATACCAAAAATCAACATAATCGCCTTCCATTAAGATATTGCCTTTACGACGAAGGTCTTTATCAGTGCCCCCGAGTTTCTCATGACGGTCTTCGCCTTGAGTATAATCCACCTTTTGAAAAGGATTTTGTCCAAATACATTTTCAATTAAATCAACAGAAGGTCCGGTAGAAGAACCCCAACCTTGCGTACCGCTGAAAGAAGAACCTAAGTTAATATCACAATGCAACATATTCACTGACGTATAAGGAGAATAATTGGGTCCCCAATGCAAAGTGATTAATCCCTCAGGATTGTTATCTCCGGTGCTGATACGCCAAAGATTTTCATAAGTAGGTTCAAGAACATGTTTAGAATTATTGTATACTTTCGAGGCATATTCTTTTGCCTTTTCAAGATACGAATTGTTAAGAGAACGCTGACACCGGCTGCTGTCAAATAAACTTTTGCCAACAAACCATAAGCAGAATATTTATCTATTCTTCCCTCGCCGTTAGTTTCGGGCAAATATTCAACAGCTTGTAACAAAGTAGATATAATGTATTTATAAATATCTTCTTTTTTTGTACGACCAATTGAAAAAGAAGAACCCTCAACCACGACTTTTGAAGTATTGTGAATCAAAGGAACATCTCCCCAAATACGCACCAAAAAGAAGTAAGCAACCGACTTCATAACCATTATTTCACCTTTATATTTGTTTTTCAATTCTTCAGAACAAGTGGAATAATCGTCAATATTTTTTAATTGAACGTTGCTTTGAGCAATAACTGCCCAAAGAGAATTACTCATACCCGTAAGATTAGCATCTGTGCTGGCGGCTGCAAGCATCATTTTACGATAAATATCCGTATCTAACCCAACTGAATTTCCCGCAATTCCTTCAAGAACTTGATAACATCCCCTCTGAAAATCAAACCACGGCGAACCGTAAAGTATATTTGCCGCTTGTTGTAATTCCGATTCGTTAGTATAAAAATCCGAAACCACAGGTGAATCTTCTGTCGGACGGTCTAAAAAGTCCTCACACGAAGACAAAGAAATTGCACCCAAACAACCTAAAACAGCAATTTTTAATATATTATTCTTTTTCATATTAAAACCGATTAAAATTAAAATTGAAGATTAAGACCGATTGTAAAAATTCTCGGAGAAGGATAACGCCCTATATCAACGCCGCTTACATACGAAGTAGTTTGACTCACACCGACCTCCGGGTCCATACCGGTATATTTAGTAAATGTGTAGAGGTTAGATACAGAACAATAAACCTTTGCAGAAGATACTTTAATATAATCAGTATATTTTTTAGGAACGTTGTAACCCAAAGATATTGACTTTATTTTGATAAATGAACCGTCTTCTATGTAACGGTCGGAATGTCTGTTGTTTTTAACAGAATTTCCCAATGCTAATCTGGGAACATCTGTACCAGAATTAAGAATCTGGGTGTTAGTAGGGTCCTCTTTCCAAGAATTAACCACTCTTGTTGTCATTTCGGTTCCAGCAGCATTAGGAATTTCTATTGTTCTGGGATAAGTAACGGATTCTTCTTTCGCAACCAAAACAGCATGGTCAAGAACGTCAGTCAATTGGTTTGCCCATTGAGAACTCACTTCGGTAAGAGTAAGTTTATTGTAGTTGAACACATCGTTTCCATAACTTCCCGTAATAAAAATGCTTAATTCAAAACCCCTGTAAGTAAAGGTATTAGTAAGACCGCCGGTAAAATCAGGATTCGGGTCGCCTATTATTGTTTGGTCAGCAGCCGTAATAACTCCATCTCCATCAAGGTCCTTGAATTTAACATCACCAATCCAAACTCCGTTTCTTGAAATTTCGGCATTTTCAGGTCTTGCACTATTGAGTAAGTCGTCATAATTTTGATACAAACCGTCAGTTACATAACCATAAAATTGGTAAAGCGGATAGCCAACCTTAGTAACAGCAATATAATCACCTACACCGTCCCACTGAGGACGACCGTAAAATGCCGAGTTACCCGAACCTTCAAGTGAAACAAGTTCGTTTATGTTTTTAGAAAATTGGAAATTAGTAGTCCACCTAAAACCTTTCTTATCAATATTAGTTGTGTTCAAACTAATTTCAAAACCTTTGTTACTCATTTCACCGAAATTACCACTCGGAGCAGACAATATGTAAGAGCCATTACCCTCCGTTCCCATATAAGAAGGCAACTGCATTGTCATCAACATATCCTTTGAAGTTTTCTTGTAAAGTTCAAATTTAACTGGAATCTGTCACGTAAGAAATTCAAATCAAGACCAAGATTGTAAGAAACTTGTGTTTCCCAAGAAACCTCCGTGTTAGGAATCCTACGAACCAAATAACCCTTAGAAGATTGACCTACGTTTTGAGATTCTCCGTAAGAGCCCCAAGCAAAACTCGGCAAATTGTCATTACCTACTTGTCCCCAACCGAGTCTCAAACGTGCAGTAGAAATTTTTGCTGATTCAAAAAATGATTTCAAAAATTCCTCTTTATGAGCATTCCATGATGCAGAAATCGAGTGGAAATTTCCCCAACGTTTATCAGGTCCGAAGTTAGAAGAACCATCGCGACGGTAAGTATAAGTAAGATTGTATTTGCCGGCATAACCGTAAAACAACCTGCCATATACAGAAACTCTCGCTCCCGAGCCTTTTCCTGTTGAAATAGTAGGAGTTCCCGTTCCTAAATCTGCTTGGTGAATATTATTTGATGACAAACCCGAGTTACTGGTCTGTACACTTTCGGAGTTCCATTCGGAAGTTTCCTGACCTATCATTGCTGTAATGTCGTGAGAATCGAAAAATGTATTGGTATATGTCAAATAGTTTTTCACTTGCCAATATCTGTTTTCGTATTTACCTTGTGTACAACTATTTACGGAATTTGCATCAGTTCCGTAGTCGTAAGTGGGTGTAAACGAATAAGAATTGGTAAATAAATTACTTGTAGAAAATTCGCTGCGCAACGACAAATGAGGTATAAAATTAATATCAGCATAAAAAGTAGCATCAATATTTTTACGTGCCAATTTATTTTCCATATTAAGAGCCTGTGCAACAGGGTTCTTAAAACCATATCCGGGACGACTTATTGCTGAATAATTGCCTTCCGCATCATAAACGGGAATATCAGGTGATGACCACGTTGCAATCGATATAATACCATCAGTAGAATTGTTCATAACTAATTGGTCATTTGAGGAAGCATAAGAACTATTTGTTCCTAATTTCAACCAATCCGTAACCTGTGCATCAACATTAACACGAGTGGTAAAGCGATTGAAATTAGTACCTATAATAGTACCGTCTTGGTCGTACCAACCTCCTGAAAGATAATATCTTACTTTATCAGTTCCGCCTGAGGCACTCAACTGATGACTATGCATAAACGCCGTTCTGAAAACTGCATCTTGCCAATCTGTACCTTCTCCTAAAAGTGTATAATCCAAATAGTGAGAATCGCGATCTGTTGCATCCGTTTCATCATAAATAGCAGACTTGAATTGAGCAAATTCCTGCAAATTTAAAACGTCAAGACGTTCCACCTGAAACACGAGTGGTAAAGCGATTGAAATTAGTACCTATAATAGTACCGTCTTGGTCGTACCAACCTCCTGAAAGATAATATCTTACTTTATCAGTTCCGCCTGAGGCACTCAACTGATGACTATGCATAAACGCCGTTCTGAAAACTGCATCTTGCCAATCTGTACCTTCTCCTAAAAGTGTATAATCCAAATAGTGAGAATCGCGATCTGTTGCATCCGTTTCATCATAAATAGCAGACTTGAATTGAGCAAATTCCTGCAAATTTAAAACGTCAAGACGTTCCACCTGAGTTTGCCAACCAGCACTACCGCTGTAATTAAATTGCGCTTTACCTTTTTTACCTTGCTTGGTGGTAATAAGCACAACGCCGTTAGCCGCTCTTGAACCGTAAATTGCGGTTGCAGAAGCGTCTTTTAAGATTTCCATAGATTCAATATCTTCAGGATTCAGGTTAGAAACCCCAGAGAACGAACCCACAGAGCCGTTACCGATGTTCAAACCGTAATCTAAACCGCCGCCCACAACATTTTGCATAGGCACGCCGTCTACGACATAAAGTGGCTGAGCATCTTTTGCGTTAATAGTAGCAGCACCACGGATTTGAACGTTCATACCGCCGCCCGGCTGACCTGAATTAGCGGTAACTTGTACGCCCGCAGCCTTACCTTGCAAGGCTTGGTCAAGACCAGAACCGACAAAGCCCTCCATATCCTCGGCTGTAACGCTTACGCTCGAACCGGAA
>SJYC01054354.1:0-13523 GCA_006408675.1 Madoqua kirkii
GAGGGAAAAGTAACTTTCAAATTAGAATTTTATATCCAGATAAACTATCCTTCAAGCGTGAGGACAAAATAAAGACATCATCTAGAATACATACATATTTTCAGATTACTAAGGAAAAATAAAACAAAAGGATATATTTCAACAAGAAGAAAAATGAACAAAACGGAAAAAACAACTATTGGCAAAGATATATATACATAATATATGTTAATACATTTAATTAACTGCTAGACTACAAAAAATAACTTTGATAATTTAACATTGGGTAAAACTATAAACATCAGTTGTAAGATAGTGAAGTGAAGTGCTCAGTGAGTGGGTAACATGTGAGAGGCCATTGTAGATGATGGGAGGATGCTAAAACTACTGAATAACTATAGAGTGTGATAGAAAATTTTATAGTTAATTATGAGTGTTAAAATTTTAAGGTCAACTACCGACTTATGGGCTTCCCTGGTGGCTCAGATGGTAAAGATTCCTGTCACAGTGCAGGAGACTCAGGTTCAATCCCTGGGTCAGGAAGACCCACTGGAAAAGGGAATGGCTACCCACTTCAGTATTCTTGCCTGGAGAATGCATGGACAGAGGAGCCTGGCCGGCTACAGTTCATGGGGTCACAAGGAGTTGGACATGACTGAGCTGCTAAGCACACCAACTTTTCCAAACAAGAAGTGAGGTAGGGGAATACAGAGGACTATGAAAGACTATCAGTACAACAGAGAGCAGAGAAAGAAGAAAGAGAAAAAAAAGCACAGCAAACAAAAACGTGCAAGTGAATAAGACAGTAGAAACTGTAGAGATAAGCTCGTGTGTGTCAGTGATCATAGGCTGAAACTATTAGACTTTATTTTTAAGGATTGATGCCTTCAAACTGTGGTGCTGGAGAAGACTCTTAAGAGTCCCTTGGACAGCAAGGAGCTCAAACCAGTCAATCCTAAAGGAAATCAACCCTGAATATTCACTGGAAGAACTGATGCTGAAGCTCCAAGAATTTGGCCGCCTGATGCAAAGAGATGACTCGCTGGAAAAGACCCTGATGCTGGGAAAGATTGAAGGCAGGAGGAGAAGGGGACGACAGAGGATGAGATGGTTGGATGGCATCACCAACTCAATGGATATGAATTTGAGCAAACTCTGGGAGATGATGAAGAACAGGGAAGCCTGGCGTGCAGCAGTCCATGGGGTCACAAAGAATTGGACACAACTGAGCAGTTGAACAACAAATTACGAGACTGAATTTGCATTTTTAATCCAACTATAAGACACTTAAAATAGACATAAATGAAATTCACAAGAAAGACTGAAAATATACATATATGTAAAAGTACCTAACATGCAACATCTAAAGTAAAGCTCACAGAGTAATAATACTTAAAGCAAAAGGTATTCACAGGGATGAAGAGACAAACTTCATAATAAACTTGTATGTATCTGATAACATAGCCTTAAGATATAGTAATTCATAAAATATATAAACATGCATAAAGCGAAAAGAAAAAAATACATGAAGAAAAATCAAAATTACAAGCAGAAATTGACAAATCAACATAGCGGGAGAGTTTAACACATCAGAAGTCTGACAGATAATATAGTTCAAAATTTAATAAGAGCACAACAGATCTGAATAACAAAATTAGCAATGTAATAAGTATAAAAACTGAACCATGCGCCTGACAAATAGAGAAAAATGTTTGTAGATATATCAAAATTTACTTGTGTCACAATGGGAAACTGAACAAATCATAAAAATTGGTATCATTTAGACCACTCTTTCTGACTACGCTGTCATTTAGCTATAAATCAATTAAAAAACAGCCCACATGTTTGGAATTTTAAATGTACACCTCAATACTTCAGAGGTAAAAGTGGAAAACTCAGTGAAAATTATTAAGTATGTGGAACCAAACAAGTATGAAATAATGCATATCAAAATTAGTGAGATACAATGAAGAACATACCTAAAAGTAAATATAAGGATTTATATACATTTATTTTTAAATAAGACTGAGAATTAGTGAGTTTTGTGTTCCACTAAAGAAGCATGAAACAGAACCAAAGAACAAAACTGATTAATAAAAGTCACAAATAATCAATACCAGGAATAATAAACACTAATGATTTTTTTAAATCATCAGAGAATACTATGAACAATAAACGTGAAAATTTACATGAAATAAATAGGTTTCTAAAATACATATGTTCAAAATTACCAAAACTGACTCAAAAGAAATAGCTGAAATAAATCACATTGATTTGCTAATGAAGACTGTCTACCACCTCTAACACTTAAAACCCACAAGGTGCAGATGATTTTTCTAGGCAGCTTTTACCAAACTTTCAAGGAATATATAATCATTGTTTTAAATCATTTCAGAGACTAGAAAAATTAAGGGAGCTTCCCAATTTACTTTATAAGGTGAGTATAAACTTGGTACAACTGGACAAAGTCAGTACAAAGGAGAACAAATTAACGTGTCGATCCGCATCCCAGAGACTCCAAGAAAATCACCTAATGTAAGAAATGCAGAAGACACAGCCCACACAGCACTGCAAAAAATATCCCCAGGCCAAATGTCTCCACGGAAGCAAGGCCTCTATTTCTCAGGGGTCCCACGGTCCCTGCCCCTCAGTGCACACCTCTGTTCCCTCCTCAACTTGTTTCTTACACATGGACCGGAAGAGGCTTTCCCTGTCCCTAAATGTGCACGACTGTCCATCCACCCACCACCATTGCCTCAGTCACTTTCATATAGTACAAGTGAAATCCAACTCACCTTCCTTGAATAGGACAACAGTCCAAGGTCACCACCCAGGTACAACCAGAGAGGCAGCTGCCTGCGAGTCAAGCATGAAGTCCATTTAAATGTGCTGTCGAAGTGTGAATTGGGGTCATACCCACAGTCCTGTGGCTCTGGGTCCATCTCACAGGGCTTTGGTCCAAGACTGAAAGTGTACTGTGCAGAAGATATGTTGGGAGTGGTAATGTGAGAGACTTTTTTATGTTTAATAATGATTATTATTATGATTATGTAATACCTTTACATTTGGTATGTATCCACATAATGTTCATTCACTACACTTCCAAAATCTTTAGGCTTCAGAGAAAAATATCTAATTCTTATCTCCTTCCTCTCAGCTTCAGGCCACGTCATTTGGCTTATGTGCCAACTCTGTAAACTGAAAGCTTCTTGAAGACAAAGACAAAAATTCACCTTTGATTAATTACAACAATCATACATCAATTATGTCTCAATAAAGTTGGAACTGAATAAAAGGTTGACAAAGTCATCTCAATAGCAACAATTAATAATACAGGGAATAGGCCATATACTAGTGCTAATCACTTTATATTCATTATCTCATCTAATCCTTATAACTACCTTATAAAGTGGCCACAGGACTGGAAAAGGTCAGTTTTCATCCCAATTCCTAAGAAAGGCATTGCCAAAGAATGTTCAAACTACCTCATAATTGCACTCATCTCACACGCTAGCAAAGTAATGCTCAAAATTCTCCAACCCAGGCTTCAGCAATACGTGAACCGTGAACTTCCTGATGTTCAAGCTGGTTTTAGAAAAGGCAGAGGAACCAGAGATCAAATTTCCAACATCTGCTGGATCATGGAAAAAGCAAGAGACTTTCAGAAAAACATCTGTTTTATTGACTATGCCAAAGCCTTTCACTGTGTGGATTACAGTAAACTGGAAAATTCTGAAAGAGATGGGAATACCAGACCAGCTGATCTGCCTCTTGAGAAATCTGTATGCAGGTCACGAAGCAACAGTTAGAACTGGCATGGAAAACAGACTGGTTCCAAATAGGAAAAGGAGGACGTCAAGGCTGTATATCATTACCCTGCTTACTTAACGTATATGCAAAGTACATCATGAGAAACGCTGGGCTCGATGAAGCACAAGCTGGAATCAAGATTGCCAGGAGAAATATCAATAACCTCAGATATGCAGATAACACCACCCTTATAGTAGAAAGTAAAGAACTAAAGAGCCTCTTGATGAAAGTGAAAGAGGAGAGTGAAAAAGTTGACTTAAAGCTTGATGTTCAGAAAACTAAGATCATGGTATCTGGTCCCATCACTTCATGGCAAATAGATGGGGAAACAGTGGCAGACTTTATTTTTGGGGGCTCCAAAATCACTGCAGATAGTGACTGCAGCCATGAAATTAAAGATGTTTACTCCTTGGCAGCAGAGTAATGACCAACCTAAACAGCATATTAAAAAGCAGAGACATTACTTTGCCAACAAAGGTCTGTCTAGTCAAGGCTATGGTTTTTCCAGTAGTCATGTATGAATGTGAGAGTTGGACTATAAAGAAAGCTGAGTGCTAAAAATTGATGCTTTTGAACTGTGGTGTTGGAGAAGACTCTTGAGAGTCTCTTGGACTGCAAGGAGATCCAACCAGTCCATTCTGAAGGAGATCAACCTTGGGATTTCTTTGGAAGGAATGATGCTAAAGCTGAAACTCCAATACTTTGGCCACCTGATGTGAAGAGCTGACTCATTGAAAAGACACTGATGGTGGGAAAGATTGAAGGCAGGAAGAGAAGGGGACGACAGAGGATGAGACAGTTGGATGGTATCACTGACTCAATGGACATGAGTTTGAGTGAACTCCGGGAGTTGGTGATGGACAGGGAGGCCTGGCATGCTGCAGTCCATGGGGTCACAAAGAGTAGGACGTGACTGAGCGACTAAACTGTACTAACCCTATAAAATGGACACCACATTATTATTTCCATGGAAGAGACTGAGGACATGAGGCTCAGAGGTCAAATAACAACCTCAAGTTCCATAGTTAGCTAGTTACAGCAACTGTACTTAAACCCAATAGTTCTGCTACACCCTTCTGAACACAACACTGTGTCCAAATCAAGTCATTTGGAAGTGTTAGGATAAGAAGGTAGGTGGATGGATGGAGGGATGAGCAAATGGATAGATGGAGGAATGCACTGATGGATGGGTGGGGGAGTGGTAGATGAATGAAAAGTTTAGGGAAACAGAAAATGACCCTCAAAGGGAATACTTGGGTGGTCAGTGATCTTAGCAGTATTAAGGTATGTTCCTGAGTAAGTTCAAGATCTGTTGTGTTCCTAGTCTAGCTAAAACTTGAACCCCTAAAAAAAAAATACCATCCACTGGTCCTAAAAGCATAAGGGTGATAGAGAAAGAGAGAGATTGAGAGACTGGCAGGAAGGGATGAAGGACAGAAATAAACAGGTCCGTCCTCTTTCAGGAGCTTTCACAAATCTGCGTTTGTCTCGTCAGCACAAACCCACCTCCACAAACATGCTTAGTGGGTCAGCAGGGTCATTTCACATAACAAAGACATCCCATTAGGCTCTAGAGACCACAGAAGCAGTCAGAAAGGCTTTAGCACCTTAGTTCACCTCTAAACATTTGCCCTTAACAACAATGTTAAAAGCAAAAGGCTCTGAAAGAATAAAATCTCTTGAAAAAAACTTCTCACTTGCTCTAATTCTCCTACGCATGTCAGTCAGGTTCAGCCAGGGGAGCAGAGAGACATCATGGGGTGGCGGGGGTGGGGGCGGCGGTGTGGTGGCGAGTCACAGAACAGGGCTTTATTACCGGAACCTGAATGTGCACGGCTGTGGGAAGAGCCGAGGAGGAGGCGTAAAGGTCTAGAATCGGGGTGTCGGGGGATCAGCAGTCACCAAGCAATCTATCAGAGGAGGCAGGCACGTCTGGCCACCAAAAGGACTTCATGGGGAAGCTGGGGAAAAGCCTCTGTGTGGCTGAGATCCTGTCCATCTGCAGACCACCCCCCGCAATCTGGTGGTGAGCCTCAATCTCCAGGTGGGCCTCAGAGCCAAGAGTCAGAAAGAAATGCTGGATGCAGAAAAGAGCAAGGAACCCATTAGACCTGTGCTGCCATCCATCCTTCACCTGACAGCCAACAAAACCCTGGAGAGTAATGGCTCTCCAGATCCCTGTATGTTCCTCTCTGGGCCAACTCTAACCCGGAAACAGGCAGGGAAGGGGATGCTGGGAAATGTAGTTCTCAGCTTAACCAAGGCAACCTAACACAGTCCACCCAGGCTCCTTTAATTAAATATAGAATACTTAACGTAATTATTCACATCTTTTGGGAGACTGTACATTTTAATCATAATTACATGATAAATATTTCACGGTATATATCTTTGTCATATAATTAGGAATAAAAAATGTAATCTCAAAAAGATGCTAAATAATTCAAATGGCTGAGGATGTGATTAAAGCCTTGACTGAAATATGGTCAGAAGGTAACTCAAGGTCTTCAAGCATGATCTCCCAAGAAACGTCACCACCAGGTATGTTTAAAAGTACACTGACATGCAAACACCCCAAAGGAAAGAAATTTACATGGCTTTGAATATGGGGTGAAAATCTAAAGAATATATCCAGCTCAAGTTATGATCTGGCAAAAATTACTATAGTCAGTTTATAAGATCCATATCCATTCCTCTCTGGCTTCTGCTAAGACAAGGGCATTCATCTCACTCATTCATTTTGAAAATATCTTCATTTTTCCAGGTTTGGGGTTAGGGCCATGCTATGTTACTTCTAAAGGCCCTCACAGCACCTAACACGTGGATGGTGGCACTTGGGGAGAATCTTGGGACAAATTTCATTTTAGTTCCATATTTACTGCATTCTACTTCATAGGACTTCCCTGGTGGTCCAGTGGTTAGGATGCCACACATCCACTGCAGGGGGCATGGGTTCAATCCCTGGTCAGGGAAATATGATCGTGCATGCCATGAGCTGCAGCCAAAAAATTAATTTTAAAAAAGAAACTACTCATGAAAAAGATTTATTCTGAAAATAGGAATAACTGGGGCTTTGATAAGTGCTGTAGCTGAAGTACAGGAAAGTACGCTCTGGGGAATACAGGAAGAGGTGAGACTAGCGTGATGTGGGCACTGTAGGAAGGTGCCTTGCAAGAGGTAGAAAGAGGCCTTGCAGAGTAAGACATCAAAAGGATTTCGTGTGTGAGAGAGAAAGAGAAGGAAAAGGCAGGGAGGAGGGAAGAGTACAGTTGAAGATAAATTAAGGAAATAGTTGGGAATAATTGGGCATGACTTCCCAATGGATCAACTTCAGTATTCTTCACGCTTCTGCAAACGGCGGCAAAGGGAGTGCCCAGGGCTTCCATCATTAAATCCTCAAACACAGTAAGAAAAACGTCCATCAAGGGTTACATCTGGGTTTAAAGAACTCATACTCTGTGGAAATGAAGTGACGTCAAAGTCGCTCAGTCATGTCTGACTCTTTGCAACCCCATGGACTATAGAGTCCATGGAATTCTCCAGCCCAGAATACTGGAGTGGGTAGCCTTTCCCTTCTCCAGGGGATCTTCCCAACCCAGGGGTCGAACCCACGTCTCCCACATTGCAGGTGGACTCTTTACCAGCTGAGCCACAAGGGAAGCCCAAGAATACTGCAGTGGGTAGCCTATCCCTTCTCCAGCAGATCTTCCTGACCCAGGAATCAAACCGGGGTCTCCTGCATTGCAGGCAGATTTTACCCAACTGAGCTATCAGGGAAGCCCTATGGGGGAAACTGTAAGCTCAGGTGGATCGAGCAAACCCTTGTAACGATGAACTACACCCCCTCTTCTAGCCGTCATTCACGTAGCATACGTGTATCTACTGAACACTTACTCTGGTCCAGACACTGTAGGGAAAATGAAAATCTAGACAGTCCTGGCCCTGCGTGAACTCATTACCTAGCAAAGAAGCTGGATCTCAGTATGAGAAAATATTTAAAGAGTGAATAAATGACAGGAAAATAATACATGCCATCCTCAACTGTATAGGCCCAGAGAAACAAAATGGTGTAGTGAGTTTCAAGTTAGGCTGGGGATGAATCCTGATCCTACAGGTACTGGCAGTGTGACCTGAAGGATGTTACTCAACCTCTTGAGGGTTTGGTTTCCTCATCAGTAACACTCTCATTTGCTTGTTGTGAGAGAGAACACTATGGAAGGAAATAATGGAAAACAAATTGATCCAGTGTCCCTCAACAGGGATGATGATAAAGTTACTGGAGGACTCTAAGCAGGAAGAAGTAAAACATCTCAGTTTTTATTTCAAAATTCATCTGCTGAGAGAATCAAGGAATACGAGTCCACAGTTGCAGAAGCTGAGAATCTTTGCCTTTTGAAGGCAAAGAGACATCAGGTCAGGCCATGTCAGCATGGGAATGAACCCAAGAGAGCCTTTCAGGAAGAGCCAGAGACTCAAGTACTGCACAGATCCCAGAATCCAGCCAACTAGCCCAGACCTCCGTCTCCTGACGTCAAGCCCAAGGCAGTTACCCCTACTCCACACTTTCCCAAGAAGTCGTACTTCCGGGTAGAAATTTTGCTTCGAGAACAAATAAGCTCACAATATTTTCCTAACATATTCCTTTTCAAAATGACTAGACTCAGAATGTCTATGCACCATCCAAATGATCAGCTTACTAAGGTGCATTTTCCACAATCCAGCGGTGTTCCCAGACACTGTCTTCTGAAGCTCCAGAGGTATGTTCTGCTTAAACGTGAGGTGGACCCAGAGGTGAGGACAGGGGCACGTTCTACACTGCTGCCTGGCACAACACATGTGTTTTTAATGACTGGAAAATGTGCCATTTCATTGTACCCTCAGAAGACCCAATTATTACGGCATAATGCATGCTACCCCAGAGCCAAAGCTTGGTCTGAGCTATCCATTGCCACCTCCATCGCCAGAACCAAAGAGCACAATGGTGCCTTGAGCATCTATTTCCAAAATCCGCCAATGGCCTTATTTTCCTAAGTCAACTTTTGCATGAAAGGCTTTCATAATCTGCCTATTGATTGAAGGAACAGAGAGAGAGGGAAAGAGGAAGAAGGAAGTGAGAGAGGAACCAAGGGGTGGGGGGAGAATGAAGGACTGTATGGTCTAAACTATAGATCTGAATGATTAGCCATCAGCAGGGGCCAACAGAAGACCTTGAAGAGTGTGCCATCACTACATTCGGCCTGAGACAGGCTTCTGATCCCTGAGGGTTATGAAGCTGTTGTGAGAGACCCCTGATATGTTTTCCAGCAAGCAATTGGCAGTGATGGACAAGTATGTTAGATGAACCAAGGGGTAACCACCTTGGGCTTGACGTCAGGAGACCGAGGCCTGGACTAGTAGGCTGGATGTCCATGATACCACGTTTTCTATGAGGTCCTCAACATTCAGTTGGAGAAGGAAGTGGCACCCCACTCCAGCACTCTTGCCTGGAAAATCCCATGGACAGAGGAACCTGGTAGGCTGCAGTCCATGGGGTCGCTGAGTCGGACACGACTGAATTGACTTCACTTTCACTTTGCACTTTCATGCACTGGAAAAGGAAACGGCAACCCACTCCAGTGTTCTTGCCTGGAGAATCCCATGGATGGGGGAGCCTGGTGGGCTGCTGTCTATGGGGTCACTTAGAGTCGGACACGACTGAAGCGACTTAGCAGCAGCAGCAGCAACATTCAGTTAAGAGGTCAGGCCTATGAAGCTTTTCAGATCTCAGTTCCCTGGATGCCCAAGGAGTTGTACACATTGTTCAGCAAGTTCTGACATATGTCAGAGAAGGCTTGTTTCACACTGGTCTCTTCAGTTTCCAGTTCCTCACCGTTATCCCTCTTTCTGGACGGCCAGTAAAAACAAAGATGACTCACCTTCTCCCCAAAGTGATGACAGTTCCAGCCACATGCATTACAGCTTAGCCTCTGGCACACATGTCGTCTTTCCAACATGCCCACTGCCCTCCCCTGCCAGGCTCTCCTCCCAAGCTGCCACAAAAGCAGAATCTTTCACAGGAACTCCTGTCCCTTCTATTGCAAATCTACAATTAGCTGCTCAAAGCAACAAAGTATCAAAATTAACTTTCTCTAATCTATTCTTCTCATCCACTCCACTAAGAAACTCCAACCAAGGAGATACTAAATTAAAAACATGACATCAATCAGGATGTTGGTAACACAGGTTTAAACACTGACCAAGAGGAACCAAGAATAACCCTCTCTTCTGGACTGTATTCATTTTGGATCAATAATAAGTATAAAATCTTTTCTGAATTTTTGAGTCAAATTAAAATTTTGCCCTGATAACCCACTTTAAGTTTCAGTTTAGTCTCACTGTTTCCCAAGTAATCCCAAGAGGCTAGTTTCTCTGTATGCATCCACAGGTTTGTCCCCAAATTGTTTCACTATTTTTTATAAGGATTGGCTGATTTTAATGCATATGAGACATTTATCATGGTACAGATAGATATATAGCAAGTTCTTAGTAAAAAGTACTTATAATTGTTCCTCTGTAAAAAAAAAAAAAAGAAAGAAATAGTAAATGTGCTCAACATCAGTAATGCAGATGGTTATTCTAGCATTTCCAGGCAGAAATCCTATCCAATGTACAGATCAAATATTACTACTATTATAAATAATGTGCTAATCGCCATAAAGGAGTCTCCTTTCAAGAGTTAAATATGTTCCCTCTGATCTTATTTGCTTTTTCTCCTAAGTAAATTTGTCAAAAATTCTGATAGTGAAGTCCACATAAATGAGATTTATTTTACTCTCCAGTAGTTTCAGATTTGAGTCAAAAAAAAAAAAAAATCCTCTGGATAACAATTGGCAGGCATAAGCACAGGATGTTTTGAAATGGCACAAATGGTAGATCTTATTGAAAAGCAAAGGTGAAGCCCAACACAGAATCTAGCCCATTCTATTAATATAAGTAAAGGAAGCAGGGAAGAACCAAGCTCTCAGCGAACAGTGCCCATTCCAGACCTGTGCTGGGAACTCAGGTCCACGTTCACTTGATGAACACCAGCAACTAAGAGCAACAAACGCGTTGAGAGCACCGTGGGTAACACCCCTGCCCTCCAACCCATGACCACCTTCGCGACAGTCACCCACGGAACACTGTGCTCCTCCCGTCACCAGCAGTCTCGATGAGCCAACAGTGAGCTCCGCTGGAGGGATGCTCCTACACCCAAAGCCTGAAGGTGAACATTGCCGTTGTTCCCAAAAGGGCATTTCTTTATATGGGCAATGCTGACAAGCCTGGTTAAGCTATGAAATACCAAAAAGAAAAAAGGAAGGGTTTCTGTCTGGTAATACAGTAAGACTGTTAGGTCTGACCAGCTAAGCAGATACGGGTAATGTAATACCAAAGATAAATCATCTGGGCTCTTTAAGAATACATGGCTGGTGCTAAGAAAATCTTCAAGAGCCAAGTATTTTGAGAATTATAAAGTGATGTTATAACAAGGTCAGGAGTCTAGGTACATAGGTTTTAAATTACTGCAATAGCCTGTAATAGAGCCCTATAAAGGGATGAAAGGTACTTGTTACCACATTGGAAAAGCAACCTAGATGCTTCTGAAACCAGTGGATACAATCTGTATGCCTTCTTCAGGTTTGTGTTAACTGCACAAAGTTAGCTAGGATGGTTAGAGGTGAATGAATATTTCTTGAGAAATTAGTTAATGAAATAAACCATTGGAAATGAGCCTTCAATACTTCAGCCTGACACCCTGCTCAGTAAAAGGAATGCATTTCTTTTTCCATTTCCCTGCTCAAGTCAGGTGATTGGAAAAGTCACACCACCAGTGGTGTATTCAAACAAAGCAAAACAAAATAGCACCAACTGCTTTTCATTTAAAGTACGTTCTGAAAGCTGGCCGCCAAATCCTGAGTTACAGCAAACAAATGGGCTAACTCACTCGTGTATGTTCCCCCAACTACAGCTCTTTATGAGTCACAGTCCAGTCCAGTCTTTACCTCGATTCTTGTCCATCATGACACAAAAGTACTTCCTAAGAAGCCAATGCCCGTTACAACGCCACAAGTTCTGTGGGTATCCTGCAAAAATGAAAGCCTTGTTGCGACACACCGCTGACCGAGGGAAAAGTGCCTTGTACGCAATGGTCCAACTGGTCTTTGTGGCCACCAGGCTTGGCAGCTCTCATTTCTCTCACCGCCAGTCCCACAGCACTGTGGCCAGGTGCCATTTTTAAGGGAAGCCGCTGTAACTAGTCCTAATAGTTTCAATCAGCACTTTGCCAAGTGAAAGATGGGCTACCCAGAGACGCCCCAGAGCCAAGCAGGGGAAGCCACGGGAGAGAAGGGCCGTGAAACGAGTCCTACGGTTTATCTTCTGGATGACACCAGGATGCTTTTACTGTACCTAATCCATTGGGTTCTATTAACACATTCACCTGCTTTCCTAAGGAACTTCTGTTAAGATTATGCCGCTTTCACCCTGGAAGACCCAACACATCTGAGAACTGGCATTCCTCTTCTAATAGTAACTGATCTCACAGTTCAGGAAAGGGGGTTACTCAATAGGGACTTCCCTGGCGGTCCAGAGTTAAAACGCCACGCTTCCACAGCTGGGGGCTCAGAGTCAATCTCTGGTCAGGAATCAAGATCCCACATGACACTGTAGGACGGCCAAAAAAAAAAAAAAAAAAGGGGAGGCAGCCAGCTTGGCCACTCCACTGTCCACCGTACGACTGCTGTTTCCCTACAGATGATTCTCCTGTAGCCTTGCCCCTTTCCTTCTCACCTTATTAACATCTGATGTCAGAAGTGGGGTGGCTTCACTCCAGGATAGACACAGAAAACAGTATTACTATTTCTGCAAATTTTTAAAAACATTTACAGCCACATCTTGCTTTATCATGCTTTACTTTATTGCACTTCACAGATACTGCTTTTTAACAAACTGAAGATTTATGCCAATCCTACCAATGCCATTTTTCCAACAGTATTTGCATTTTGTAATTCTCATAGTATTTCAAAATGTTTTCATCTTTATTATGGTGATCTATGATCAGTGATCTTTGATGATACTTTTGAGAAAAACTATAACTCACTGAAGGCTCAAATTACGGTTAGCATCTTTAGCAATATTTAACTAAGGTACATAACGCTGTATTTTTAGACATAATGCTTTGCACACTTAAGACTAGAGTATAAACATGACCTGTACACCCACTGGGAAACCACAACACTCGTGCGAATCCTTTATTGCCCACTTTATTGCAGTGGTCTGGAACCGAACGCACAATACCGCCAACGTTTGCCTGTATGTGGATGCCTCATGAGCATAAAGGTATAAATGAGTGTAACATTTAAGAATGGAAAATGGCAAGTTTGTGAGAGAGGGGATACAAATGAGGCTTCAAATATGTGCAATGTTTTATTCTGAAACAAAGGGAAGAAAAACAAATACTGTATAATATCACTTATATGTGGAATCTAGAAAAATGGTAGAATTTATTTGCAGTCACAGACGAACAGAACAAACTTATGGGGGCCTCCCAGGTGGCGCTAGTGGTCAAGAATCTGCCTGCCAATGCAGGAGACGCAAGACAGTTTGATACCTGGGTTGGGATGATGCCCTGGAGAAGGAAATGGCAACCTACATGGGTATTCTTGCCTGGAAAATTCCATGGGCAGAGCAGCTTTGGGGCTGAAGTCCATGGGGCC
>SJYC01054355.1:0-10119 GCA_006408675.1 Madoqua kirkii
GGAGAAGGAAATGGCAACCTACATGGGTATTCTTGCCTGGAAAATTCCATGGGCAGAGCAGCTTTGTGGGCTGAAGTCCATGGGGCCGACTGAATACAAGCAAGCACGCGCGCCTGCACACACACACACACACACACACACACACACAGGTGAGACGAACTGGAAGACTGAGACTGACATATATACACTGTGTATATGTGTGTAAGATAAATCACTAAGAGAACTTACTTATAGCAGAATTCTACACAGCACTTGGTGGTGACATAAATGGGAAGGAAACCCCAGAGGGGATATATGTAATACAGATGACTGACTCACTAGCAAAGTATACATAAAGTATAATTCACTAGCTTGTATATACAGCAAGAAACTAACAACATTGTAAAGCAACTATATTCCAATAAAAATTCTAAAAAATAAGAAACAGAGAAGCAAATATGACAAAATATTAACATTTTAAAATCTGGATGATGACAACCTAGAGGGGGGGAATGGTGTGGGAGGTGGGAGGAAGGTGCAAGAGGGAGGGGACATATGTATGCCTATGGCGGATTCGTGTTGACATGTGGCAAAAACCAACACAAAACTGTAAAGCAACTATCTCCCAATTAAAAATAAATCTTTTTTAAAATCTGGAAGATGGGTTTATAGGTGTGTTACTCTTTTGACTTTTTCTCAATGTTGGAAATAGTTCATAAATGTTTTTTAAAAGATAAGTATACTGACAAACTTTAAGAACTAGGAATTCCACAGATATCTGAGCATTCATTTATGAAAAAGAAACTGAAAAGTTAGCTAGTAACTGAGAGCAATGAATATTTTTTATCCCAAGAAAGCAATGACTGTGTTAGGCGTGCCCTAATAAACATTTTATATATTCATTTATAAACTCAGGAGTTATTAACTTCATTTAACAGATGAGGAAACTGCTACTCAGAAATTAACATGGCCAAAGGTGCAATGAATTAAGCAGCAAAGTCAAGATTCAGAATCAGGTTCAAAGGCTTCAAGATACAGGCTGTCTCATGGGTTTCCCTCAGAACAAAGCAGTACCCACCACAACTAACGTACCTCTAAGTTTTTACATGGTGGAGCTCAGAACCAGACACTGAAGCCACCAGAACTCCCATTTACCCCCTAAAATCCCCAGGGAAGGACAGCTCCACCCACATTCCTCTAAGGGCACCTTGACGGTCAGCAGTCCCTTCCTGGTGAACTGCAGGCATTGGAAAAAGCATACAGTATTTATTCCAAAGTGAACAAAGGGCAACAGGGGGCACTGGAGGGTCTCAAGCATAGCATGATAAAAAGAACAAATTCTACGTGACACACAATAGTTTTTCAAATTAGAGGTGTCAAGGCATTAGTCATAAAATCCATTCAGGGGGCCATAACCAGCATTTCCTAAAAAAAGAAGGGAAAAAAAAGGCAGGCAGGAAGGGAACTAATGTGTCAGGTGCACAGAAGACAAGTGATGTTTCACACAGCTTTGTCCACTGTACACACTCTACTGACCTCTGTGTGTTCTGGATCATGGTTCAGATGTGCAGCTTACTTGCGTCGCAACCGAAAAGGTTTGAAAGTTACTGCTCGAGAAGGAGGATTTAGGGTAGAGGCTGGAGCCTGCAGCACACCCCTAGATGGCCAGGAGGGACACTTTAAGGTGGTGTATAGTAACAGTATAAAGAAAAGAATGATAAACAACAACAACAAAAAAAAACACACTTGAAAACAAGAGAGAATTTGGGCAGGGAAACCCAACGAAAACACTAAGGTTATTACACATGGGCCATTCGAGGGGAAGGCAGCCATAATGAAACAGGCCAACTGTGAGGAAGGGCTGGTGAAGAGCTCTGCAGAGGCGGTAGGAGACACATTCAGGGTGAGATACGTTAGGGTGCGAGACAAGAGGACATACAGACAGACTACAAAAGCAGCTTGGCCACACCATGCCCTCAAAGCCAGGGGCCCTTACTGCTTTAACTTAGTCACCTTTCATCAACCTGTATTAATTCTCTTTCAGTTAAACCATGTTTTAAATTTATGCTCTGTCCTCAACCAAGTGGTTATGATTTTTAAAAGCACATAATCACACTAAAGAACCAATACCATCAGTTAGTCTCCAGCTATTCCATTATTCACCATCCCAAGGGCTTCCCTTTGATTTGCATTTGATGGGAAGTACAGACGGGCTTGTCGTTTGGCAGCCAGTGCGCCCACTGACGGCCTCAGCGCTGGGGCTGGGAGCCGCAGGGGCCCGGCGGCCCTGGCACTCCCGGAGAGTCGGGCCAGAAGAGGCCTGGCAGCTGCCTGCAGGCTGCGCCCGTCCCGTGAAGCGCACAGCTGGCTCGAGGGCCCTGCTGATCCAGCAAGAGGGCACAAGGGAAATGGCAGAACTCCAACAGATCACTTTATTCAAGACTGAATCCCCAAAGCACATCCAAATAGACATAATTAAACAAGGCAGTGTGGACCGAAAGGTACAATGTCATCCCCACCAGGACCCCTGATGAAGGGAGGTTTGCTTTACAGAAGGCTTTTTAGGAAGTAAATTACATTAATTACTAAAAAAAGAAGGGAAAAAAAAGGCAGGCAGGAAGGGAACTAATGTGTCAGGTGCACAGAAGACAAGTGATGTTTCACACAGCTTTGTCCACTGTACACACTCTACTGACCTCTGTGTGTTCTGGATCATGGTTCAGATGTGCAGCTTACTTGCGTCGCAACCGAAAAGGTTTGAAAGTTACTGCTCGAGAAGGAGGATTTAGGGTAGAGGCTGGAGCCTGCAGCACACCCCTAGATGGCCAGGAGGGACACTTTAAGGTGGTGTATAGTAACAGTATAAAGAAAAGAATGATAAACAACAACAACAAAAAAAAACACACTTGAAAACAAGAGAGAATTTGGGCAGGGAAACCCAACGAAAACACTAAGGTTATTACACATGGGCCATTCGAGGGGAAGGCAGCCATAATGAAACAGGCCAACTGTGAGGAAGGGCTGGTGAAGAGCTCTGCAGAGGCGGTAGGAGACACATTCAGGGTGAGATACGTTAGGGTGCGAGACAAGAGGACATACAGACAGACTACAAAAGCAGCTTGGCCACACCATGCCCTCAAAGCCAGGGGCCCTTACTGCTTTAACTTAGTCACCTTTCATCAACCTGTATTAATTCTCTTTCAGTTAAACCATGTTTTAAATTTATGCTCTGTCCTCAACCAAGTGGTTATGATTTTTAAAAGCACATAATCACACTAAAGAACCAATACCATCAGTTAGTCTCCAGCTATTCCATTATTCACCATCCCAAGGGCTTCCCTTTGATTTGCATTTGATGGGAAGTACAGACGGGCTTGTCGTTTGGCAGCCAGTGCGCCCACTGACGGCCTCAGCGCTGGGGCTGGGAGCCGCAGGGGCCCGGCGGCCCTGGCACTCCCGGAGAGTCGGGCCAGAAGAGGCCTGGCAGCTGCCTGCAGGCTGCGCCCGTCCCGTGAAGCGCACAGCTGGCTCGAGGGCCCTGCTGATCCAGCAAGAGGGCACAAGGGAAATGGCAGAACTCCAACAGATCACTTTATTCAAGACTGAATCCCCAAAGCACATCCAAATAGACATAATTAAACAAGGCAGTGTGGACCGAAAGTACAATGTCATCCCCACCAGGACCCCTGATGAAGGGAGGTTTGCTTTACAGAAGGCTTTTTAGGAAGTAAATTACATTAATTACCAACATTTAAAAACATCCAACATTTAACGGTTTTGAATCTCTGATTTATTAGACAGCATGGAAATAACAGGTTTAGGTTATTTTACAGAAAGAGCTCAAGCTGCTCATACACAGCAACTGGGCTTGCTGAGGGAAAAACAACTCTTCAGACTCCTGCACAAGGACACAAAGACTCCTCATCCTACAGTCAGGAGGAAAGGGCACACCAACAAGAGAACAGAGAAACTCACATACTAAATAATGTGTCCACAATGACTAAAACGCATCCCTTAAGGGACAATCATGTATTGGTAGGAAGCAAAACAAAGCTTTCCATAGAGAAACCATTTTCACGAGATGGTTAGGTGGACCTGCAATGAAGAAAATACATTTCAAAAGATGGGTTCAGATGTACACTAAGTTTTCACTAAAATACTTACAAATAAAATAAGACCTCTCTCTGTAGCAAAAGAAAATTTTTAAAATACATCATGGATAAAACAAATTTCAGTAAAGGTCCAAGTACCATTCAGATACATACATTTCCAAATAATATAAATAAAAAAACAAAAAGGGTGACAACAAAAATACGATTTGGAACTACCTAGAATAGGCCAAGCTAAGTTCATGTTCTGCTTCAGGGCATTACATTGAAATGAATCTCATTCTCACTATAATTTTTTTCTTTTTAACCTTAATCACCAGCGGCTGGGCAACTGAAATGGACATGAGAACTATATAAATGTCAGAGAAATATGTAAACCTCATTAATGTTTCCAAAAATTCATTTAGAGATAGAAACAGGTCCAAATAGATGCCTGTCTAAATGTACTGCAATTACGTTACAATTATTTTTCCAAATACACAGATATGCTCTGTCTTTTCTCAGCTCATTACTGACTCAAACAATTTGCCCTTCTGGGATCAATTGTTTGCTAATAAATAATTGTTTACAGTCAAAAATGATGTTAGGAGGTTTTCTTATTAGTTTTCCTCCTGCACCCTAATAAGATTGAAAACGAGCTGATTCCCCAGAGTCTAACCTTAACCTCGCTTTGTTTCACAGCCCAGGAAATGATGACCCATCTGCTTCAGAAAATAATGGACGGCCGAGAGGAAATATTGTTTAATTGTAGATTAACCTCCTCATGAGGCAGTCTGAAGCAGCTTTAGAATTAGCAACTATAACCAGCAAGAGAAACAAATGGCTCAAGAGCCTTCTTCTCTACCATTTAAGGCCCAGAAAGAACGCAAAGGGGGCTTTATCACCTACATTTATTTACAAACATTTATTTCCGCAGTGGAAACAAAAACCAAGGTCAAAACTGACTCTGAGAAGTGCTGTTGCTGCCCTCCCCTTCTGTTTGCCCAAATACCTTTAAATGCAGAAAAACCATCAAACCATCTCATGCGCTAAAGAAAGTGTTTAAAAAAAAACAAACAATAAAAAAACCTCTTTTCCAATATTTTCAGGTTCTTATAATATTAAAAGTAAAAAATGTTCCCTGGCTTCTTTGTTAATAGTAATATATCCACCATTGGGGAGTACGAATTGTTTTATTATCATCAACATGGCACTTAAGTAAATGAAATCTTGTCAAGTACATGGTGACCTACAAGTTCAAAAGAAAAAAGAACAGCATGAGATCAAAATGGCCGGCCAGGACAAGAGACACAAAAGTGAGAGATCAAATGCAAACCCAGCCCTTTATCCAACAGGCTCCACATGCTACGCCTTTTCTAAAGGCGCACCTTTGAAGGCACACACGGTACGGAGCATTTCACACTCTGTCCTCTCTCCAGGACTCAAGCACCCTGGCAAGGGCCCTCTATGCCATTCTAATCCAGAAGAGTACAGGAATCCTGGGAACAGTCAGTTATTCCATAAATATTTACTGAGGACTCCTTCCAGGGCCTGAGGAGAGAGGGACAAGGAGCAGGACGAAGACTCTTGGGGGCTGGTATTTTATGGTCAAACAGGGTCCAGGTATCAGGTTTCCCTCAAGTCTGGTACAGGTAACTAAGTAAAAAGCTCTGCCCTACGTACCAAGAAAATGTAAATGGTTCTTCCCTGTCAACAGTTACACCCAAGAGCCAAAGACATCTACAGAAATTTCAAAACTAAGGAAATCTAGTATTCAAGGCAAGCCCATATTATTCTGAATTTCCAGTAAGACCTGAAGGTCATTTCATTCTGTGTAAATATTACAGAAACAACCTCTGTGGAGAGGAAAGACTTTTGGCAGTTCAAATTCTTAAATATCTTAAATAGAATTTGCTAAAATAAATTATTCTTGAATTCCTCAACTTAATTTTGAAGCAATGAGCTAGTAATAACTGCAGAGATTCAAACAATAGTGCCTATTCAAGAAGAACGAGAGTTTGACATTCTTCTCTACAAAACAACTAGGCACAATTTTATCCATCAGACGCCTATCAACCTACGGATATTGAAAGCTTGGGAGAACAAGATAAAATCAACTCTAGCCCTAGAGTCAGCTGTAATATGGAGCAGGCATCAACAATGCTATTCATGAATTTAGAAAAATTAATAAATCCTGGGTTGAATGCAAGAAAAGGCTCAAATACAGGTGAAGCATACTCACTTGGGTTTTGTTTCTGCATCTGTCACTTGGCGAATGAAGATACCATCTTCGGGATGTTCCGTGTCATCCATTTCATACATATACGACGATGCTATTGCAAGCGTGGTCCCATCGTTACTGAAGGCGAGTGAGGCGATGCTAGTGGGGTACCGATGGAACTGGCACAGTCGCTTTTTGTTAAATGGATCCCAAATATTTACAAATCCATCAGAACCACCTGCAAGTGATTTCAAAATAGTTCTTGAAAGCAGATACAAAAATAGCCATTATCCTGACAATTTTTAAGATCATAGAAGTCGCATTTTCCCCAGGGAATATTATACTAGATTTTTTTCTACTTTAAATATCATTAAAAAGCACAATTTTTAAGAACTCTGCCCACTTCCCAGGTGGTCCATGGTTAATAAGCCACACTTCCAATGCAGGGATCGCAGGTTCAATCCTTGGTCAGGGAAGTAGGGTCCCACATGCAACACAGAATGACCAAAAAAACCAAACCTACCCAAGTACAAATATGCAGCGTTCCATTAACAGCAAAACTGCATCAACAAGCAGGAAGAAGTGAACACGCCATACTGTACCTGTGGCAAAAGTATTGTGGATGTTGTGAAAGGAAATGGCGTTGACTGGGTAAATCTGCTCAATATTGTTTTCTTTTAGTCTGTGACACTTGAAGGCATACTTCTTCTTCTGTACCTCAGGGCTTGGGTCCAAGTACTCAACTGCCACTCGACCTTCAATAGAACTTAATACATAACCCTGACAAGAGGAGATCAGAAGACAAAACTAGTGAATCCAGATTCCAAAACAAGGCATATACTCCCAAATTCAACCCACACTGAAGAAAGGTAATTATTCATAAAATGAAAAGAGAATATGGCTATATTTTAAACAAATGTTTAAGCAGGACTTAGTTAAGATCACTCCAAAAGATTAAAAACACTTAACAAACAAGAAAGGCCACCATCACTTACTTTCTTTACCAGTACTCTGCACACTGCAATTAAAAAAGTCTAGGTGTTCTGTCAGACCTCACAGGAATTTTTAAGTTATTTCAATATAATTTATTTGTTGTCCTGTCCAGAAGGGGACTCAAATTCATTCCGTCACTTGGAATATATTTTTCTTGGCTTGATGCCTCCTCACTTCTAACAGCTCTAAGAAGAACTGTATCTTCTTCACTGATAATCATCCAGACCAACTGGAAAACCAGCCTTCCATCTGTCATCCCGCCTCTTGCTTTTAACTACAGCAAGTCAAGTTTATACTCAAACAACACAGATTTTCAGTAAGGTTCAAAAGTGTTTTGTAATTTCAAACCTCTCCTCACCCTGCTGTCAAACAGTAGGTCAGAGAAGATAAGAGAGGAAGATAGTATGAAATCTATATTTTACTTCTTTAATTTTTTAAGATATGAAAAGATTTATTCCTAAAAAACTATTAACACTGGTAATGAAAAAAGAATCAGTAAAATGTTACTTTTAGTTAAAAAGCTTCCAATATAAACTACAGATAAACTCCGACAGAAAATTTTGGATATAAAACATCATAATATTCATAAATGCAAGCATATTTGAACCATGCATTTAAGGTTTTTCATAACTTCAATTCCAGTGGAAACTTACAATATCCTGAGAACTGTGACCACCATTTGAGGTACTAGCCTTTTGAAATAAAGAGATAAGAGAATAGAATAACGAACCTAATTCTTTCAAGCTCCACAACCACTAAAGGACAGCCATAAGATTCCAAAGATATCTGCTGTTTTTAATGACTTTCCTCTCATAACATTCCCAGAGCAAATGACCCCACCACCAACTTCCCTTTGAACTTTCAGGACTAGGGGCAGGGGAACATTAATAAAGTGTCACCTCATCTAGTAATGATGATGGAAGGTGACCCACACTGTTCATCAAGAGTTAGTCACTATATGAGGCACAGCTCCCCTCTAACCTCAGAGGCATTCCTTTAAAAAAAAAATGTAGGTTCTGCTCTCAGAGTAGCTAAAAAGCTCTATTAGTATTAGGGTACAAAATGGGGAAAAAAGAAGAGAAAAAAAAGGAAAACAAATTCCATAACTCTAAATTTTCAGATTTAAACTTGAATTCACTGGTTTGTAAATTAAAATACCTGCAAAACTCTCCGATTACTGTAGACCTGTCAAGCTTCTTGGAGGAGGAGCACCAAGGAATCAGAAAACCACTGGTAGATTACTTAACCTCTGTGAACACCAAAGCCTTCTCTAAAATTGAGTTAACATACTACCTTTTAACAAAAGGCTGTTGAAAATACACCTAACAGAAATTCCAATCACCACTCCAAAAAAAAAAGCAAGCAATGCATGAAACGCAGTGACCAAATCATTCTTATAAAGAACTCTGCTATCTTCCAGTCCCCACAGCGGGCGGGAAGGGGGGGGGGGGCAGGGCCGGTACCTGCTTGTTGGGGAACGCGCGGATGCAGCGCGTCTGGTACTTGAGGCTGGACTCGCGGCGCTGCTGCACGTAGCCCATGTTCCGCAAGTCCCACACCAGCACTCTGCGGCCTGCGGTGCCCACGATCAGCCGGTCTCCCGACACCGACAGGGTATACACCTTTCAAAACAGACCGAAACCTGCTAAATGCATGCCTGCAAATGGCATTTTGCTCCAAAATAAAGTCCACAGATCATAAAACCATTAACAAAAAGTCAGCTGATAGGTTCTCAAACACAGGTTACCAAAATTTTAAATACTTCAGTTACACAGACCAAGTAACTGGCACAAAATAATACACCCAAGATATTAATACTTAACCACGTATCCTAATAATGCACATTCTAATTAACTCTCCACAAGTATCTCTGAAGACAATTCTCTTACTAAAACAAACTAAATTATTAAATAACTTTATAGCCCTCGTTTCATTTCACCAGCACTCTGCGGCCTGCGGTGCCCACGATCAGCCGGTCTCCCGACACCGACAGGGTATACACCTTTCAAAACAGACCGAAACCTGCTAAATGCATGCCTGCAAATGGCATTTTGCTCCAAAATAAAGTCCACAGATCATAAAACCATTAACAAAAAGTCAGCTGATAGGTTCTCAAACACAGGTTACCAAAATTTTAAATACTTCAGTTACACAGACCAAGTAACTGGCACAAAATAATACACCCAAGATATTAATACTTAACCACGTATCCTAATAATGCACATTCTAATTAACTCTCCACAAGTATCTCTGAAGACAATTCTCTTACTAAAACAAACTAAATTATTAAATAACTTTATAGCCCTCGTTTCATTTAATCACAATATAAAAGTGTAAAAGATACTCAAAAAGGGGACAATAGACAATAAAACCATAAAAACAGTACAAGATACCTTTCAATGGGTTTCTGGCTTTTCATAAGACAATCATTTTCAAAGTTATTTTTCTATGACCACCTTTTAGACCGAGATTTCACATTGTAACTCTTTGATTTTCCCACCTGTCACACTTAATAAATAGGCCTTTCCAGGAAAAGTGAGACAGTTAACATTAATTACCTGCTTACTTGCTTTTGGTGGCATACGAACTCAAAATTAAAAGACAAGATCAGTGATCTGGCATATGACAAAGCAAATTTTTACACCTTGACGTCACACTAAACACTCAAGACAGAGTTATGTTTACGGAAAATTTTAAAAGCATTTATCCCCAAAAACAACTAGTTTTTTTCCCCCTCAAAATTCCTTTTCTTCAATAGTAAAACAACTTTCACAAATTATCCCCTTATAATAAATCACAAAACTTCCTGCAAATAAGCCTTTAAGGTGACTTACTTTC
>SJYC01054356.1:0-18940 GCA_006408675.1 Madoqua kirkii
AAGCATTTATCCCCAAAAACAACTAGTTTTTTTCCCCCTCAAAATTCCTTTTCTTCAATAGTAAAACAACTTTCACAAATTATCCCCTTATAATAAATCACAAAACTTCCTGCAAATAAGCCTTTAAGGTGACTTACTTTCAAATACATTATCTGGAGACCAAACAGATAGCAAATTCATGAAAATGGTAATAAAATGTACTTTCCTGATCATGTTAAATCATTTTTTTAAAAACCTAGACTTCAGGTATATAACTGTGTTCTGATCATTACTTTCAATTAATAAGCAATTAATTTAATCCAATTTAATATTTTAAAATCTGAAGAATCACTATAAAAAATGAAGAGGCCTCATTACATGATAAGACATCTCTTTAACATTCAGTAATTAAAGCTTATAGTTAGTTATCACTAACATATTAACCACGTAAGCGTCCCCCTCTCCCTGCTCCCCAGGGAGGGTGGGGGGCAGAGGTGGGGGGACTGGGTTTAATAACATAATAAGCTGATAAATTCTACAATCTGGCCTTAAAATTCAACAACACATTTGACCAAGGAAAAAAACACAGAATTTAAAAGACTCAAAACAGTAGATTTAATACAAGTGTATTTCAACGAGATATAGTAAGATTTACTGCTGTTTATTCAAAAAATATTTGCAGAAAAACAGAAATTAGCGTAAGACACATGAAACATCGAATTCAAAAAAACAAAGAATCCAGAAAAAGATCAATCTGTAACAGTACAATCAGAATGGGAACTTTATCTTAAATCTTTACTATCCAGGTGACACACAAGCTTCTAACAGTGCTTTCTATCCCCACTGATCGTAAATCAAGTAAAAACACTGTCATGCTACTGACTAGGTATATACATTTATCAAAGACCGTATTAAAAAAAGTGACATAATGAACCTTGCTGAACCAATAAGCAGCTTGATTCAGTGTGGCTGTCCATTATATGATATTCTGTCAGCAATTTATCACAGCTCTTAACATGTTACATACAACCATAAATCAAAACTAGAAACAATGCAATTATTTTATTCTGAACAAAGGTCTTGCCAGGAGTAGATTCGACTGTGACGTGACAAAAATAATGGCTCTTTGGATGCACTACAGTATAAATGACAGCTAACAGGAACTGAATAGTATATTTACACTGAGGAAATAGACTCAAGTGAAGGATACCTTTAAACTGCTAAAACAATCAATCTTTAAAATTAACTACCACCTGATAAAGTCTGATGAGGATACAGCAAGAATGCTCAATTACACTTTCGTTGTACAGATCGAAAGGTTAGAATAATACACAACATTTCAGTTTTAAGAAGCTTCCTTCAACCACCTCTGTCAGTATTAAAAATAAATAAATTATAAAAGCCAGGGAATAAAAGACATCTTTTCCACTAAACTTTAAGTGAGAACCCATTTCACCCTCTCACAGTCAACTAAAGAGGAAGCTCAAGCCAAAGTGGAAATCAGTGATGCTCCATCCCACTTCCTGCTCGGGGAAGTCAAACTCAATTTCAGTCTTTGCTAAGTGACTTCTCTGAAAAGTTGCTTCTCAGCTCTAGGATCTAAAGCATTACAAAACATGGAAGCGGGTTTATCACTAGTGCTATCCAGTACAAATGGGACAACTGACAGAAAAAAGCTGACCAAAGTATGATTAGTTTTCCTTTACATACTCAGTTGGGTTTGTAAAATAGACTCATCAACTTTTAACCTCTAAATTCAACATTATCTTCATCATTTATCAAGTCAAATCACCCCAAGAACCATAATTCCTGTCATGAACATAAAAAGCCTACCTTTTCAGGCTGAGAGAAGGTCCCAGCATTACAAGGGGTTCTGGGATCCCACAATTTAACCGTCTGATCCCAGCTTCCAGTAACCATCACATTCACTTCGGGACAGTATTCAACACATCTGATAGGGGCATCATGGGTTCCAACAAGATTTTCTGTAGAAATAAAAATAAACCAACAACCAACACCTAGCTTTACTAAAGATTCCTCAGGTGAACAACAAAGGGAAACATTCATTCTACTGTAATGAATCCACTTCCACCCACTCAACAGAAGTATCTACACACAGGAAAACTCCAGGACTAAAAGGCATTCATTCACCTCTGCCCATCTTACATGCACAGCTTGATTCACTGGCACAGTAATACAAAAAGCTACCTTGAGTTTCAGACTACATTAAAATGATGGTGTATCCGTTATTTTCATCACTTGATTCTAGATTCTTTCAAATCAGGAACCTTGTTTCAACTCTATAGTTCTGACTGTATCTAGTGCATGTTCTGATACATGCCAAGTGTTCAAGATATACCTGCTGAATGAACACTTGAGTGAAGAACTCTGGTCCAAGGGATCTGGATAAAACATCACATTAAGCTGATGTTTCAAAGAAACGAATTTAAGTGGTAACAGGATTATCTGAAAGCTGGGGATGAAGAAGGCAGGGAGGCTCAGGATTAATAACCACTTGGTTTTCATGGTGGTTATATTTCTTTCCTTCTTTACTATTTGGCTATGCTAGGTCTTAGCTGTGGCATTCTAACTCCTAGTTGTGGATGTGAGATCTAGTTTCCTGACCAGGGATTGAACCCAGGCCCCCTGCATTAGGAGCATGGAGTCTTAGCCACTAGACCACCAGGGAAGCTCATTAAATTTCTAATACACAATTTCTTCCCTTTCAATTTCAACTTTTCACATTATCTCATTCATTCATTCAACTAACATCTACTAACTGTCTACTATGTGCCAGAATCTACACATGCTAAGGTAACAACAAAGAGTATGTGGTTCTGATCCTTACAGAGGAAAACTATCTGTTTAAAAACACTCCATTCTTGTTTAAGAAAGAAAAGTATCTCATAAAATTCAGCAAAGACCTCCTAAGAATAAGCAGCTAATTCCTTTAATTATGGTCTCCAGCATTAAAAATCTTTGTTTGCTTTTTGGTGTTTTCTTGAGATTTCAAACAAATAGAACCTAAACCTGCAGGCTAACTTCCTAATGAGAAAAAATGCTAGCAAACAAAACCAAACATCTGTAGCTGTGAGTTACATGACAAAACGGCTTTCACATAAAAGCCTCTTCTGATTGGATCCTTCTTTTCTTTCTGGATAAAGCATAGCGCCCATCCTCCATCCATCCTCTCACAGTCCAACTCATCCTTATTAATTAAGTCCTATCGCTGTGCCTTGCTATGTTCTTCAAGTACATCTATGTCTAACACGTGCATATACAGAGCTCTCTTCACTAGAGCTCTGTGTATTTGAGTTCCATTCCAATCTCTATTCTACTTCCAAGTAACAATAAAAATGTGGGTAATTCATTTCACCGCTTAGAAATTAACTAAAAGAAAACATGCTACCCTGTCCTTCATTCAATAAATGCAACTGAATAATGTTCTATGCTAAACAATTATACAAGCTGGGTTACTATGGTATCCAGACAGGATTATTTTATAATGCTAGATTTTTAAAACCCTGTCTTCCTTCAGTCTGAACTATATCAGTTTCTGAAAAGAGAACTCTGAAACATCAACATTATCCTGGAAAAATTCTACTGCAAGGCAGAACACTGCAAGATCCAGTCCCCTTCTGAGGGCAGTGTAAAGGTCAAATACCTAAGTGGCACTTCATGTAAACACTGTGGATGGAGATCACAATGAGTTACACTGTTACAATACACACATAATATTTTGTGATTCTAACTTAATGGTTATCATTTAAACAAAAAAGTCCTAAATTCAAACCACTTTTACTTTTATCTAAGCAACTCAGGAACTAAGCAATTCAGGAAGTACTCTTCTTAAATAAAGATTTGTGAGTAAGCATTGGCTAAGAAAACAATAAACTGGTAAAAATGTGGCTCTGTTACCTTGATCGGTGTTCAGATCATGCATTTTCAATTGATGGTCTAATCCCCCACTCCAGGCATGTGTTGGATCCTACAAAGTAAAAGTTTCAAGTTATTCAAAACTTAGAGCTTTTAAAAAAGTGTTTAACCTTGGAGTAGGAAATGGCCACCCACTCCAGTATTCCTGCCTGGAAAATTCCATGGACAGAGAATTCTGGAGAGCTGGCAGTCCATGAGTAGCAAAGAGGTGGACATGACTGAGCACGCATGTGTAACAGGTTATGGAATTTGGAAAATACTAACAAGGAGAATGTTTCCTGTAGCCCAATCACCTAGAGATAACTACTGCCAACACTTTACCATGTCTCTTCTAATCTTCTTATAAAAACAGATATAATTTAAAAATAAAGTGTGAAATCAAATTGTGGATACTTTTTAGTTTCAGGAATATAGCCCATGTCATTAATCAATCCAGAGAAATATCATCAGCAGTGATTTCATAATAATCCATACTATAACTGAACTTCCAATTTTCTTACATCCTTATTGTCAAACAATTTTTCTCACATTTTTATTTCAATAAACAACTATATAATAAGCATTTTTAGTAGCATTTTCTAGGAGCAAGATTAAGGAAAACTAGGGTATGGACATTTATAAGATTCTTGCTTCTTCCTGGCAAATTCCATTCTAGAAACATCCTCTCCATTTACTTTTCCATCCATATAAAGCCACTTGCTTTGCCACATCCTGCTCAGCATTACTTATAATTTCTTATATTGCAATGCAGTAAACAGTATCTAACTGTGGTTTTAAATTGCATCCTTCGATTACTTGTAAAGTTGACTCTTTTAGGTTTAGTAATTTTTAAATGAAAAAAAAAAGTGTTGAAAAATTCCTCTACCAGCCAGCTCCTCAGTTTATGCTCATAATGATGTACGCTGGGCTCACTCATTGTAAACAAACAAAAAAACAGTGCAAACGAACTGAACTAACTAAGTAGTCACTCAAACTACTATGCACGCAAATTAACTAAGAACTGTTCACCACACTGGCTGAGAGCCAATACGTAATCCCATTTACTAGCAAACAAACCTTTTAATAAGTAAGACGGCCAAATTTTAGTCTTGCTGTGAGCTTCAAGTACATTCTGTCCAGAAAAATTCAGTGTTAACTCCATCAGAAGCTTAAAGTTTTAAAAAAGTGTTTAACCTTGGAGTAGGAAATGGCCACCCACTCCAGTATTCCTGCCTGGAAAATTCCATGGACAGAGAATTCTGGAGAGCTGGCAGTCCATGAGTAGCAAAGAGGTGGACATGACTGAGCACGCATGTGTAACAGGTTATGGAATTTGGAAAATACTAACAAGGAGAATGTTTCCTGTAGCCCAATCACCTAGAGATAACTACTGCCAACACTTTACCATGTCTCTTCTAATCTTCTTATAAAAACAGATATAATTTAAAAATAAAGTGTGAAATCAAATTGTGGATACTTTTTAGTTTCAGGAATATAGCCCATGTCATTAATCAATCCAGAGAAATATCATCAGCAGTGATTTCATAATAATCCATACTATAACTGAACTTCCAATTTTCTTACATCCTTATTGTCAAACAATTTTTCTCACATTTTTATTTCAATAAACAACTATATAATAAGCATTTTTAGTAGCATTTTCTAGGAGCAAGATTAAGGAAAACTAGGGTATGGACATTTATAAGATTCTTGCTTCTTCCTGGCAAATTCCATTCTAGAAACATCCTCTCCATTTACTTTTCCATCCATATAAAGCCACTTGCTTTGCCACATCCTGCTCAGCATTACTTATAATTTCTTATATTGCAATGCAGTAAACAGTATCTAACTGTGGTTTTAAATTGCATCCTTCGATTACTTGTAAAGTTGACTCTTTTAGGTTTAGTAATTTTTTAATGAAAAAAAAAAGTGTTGAAAAATTCCTCTACCAGCCAGCTCTTCAGTTTATGCTCATAATGATGTACGCTGGGCTCACTCATTGTAAACAAACAAAAAAACAGTGCAAACGAACTGAACTAACTAAGTAGTCACTCAAACTACTATGCACGCAAATTAACTAAGAACTGTTCACCACACTGGCTGAGAGCCAATACGTAATCCCATTTACTAGCAAACAAACCTTTTAATAAGTAAGACGGCCAAATTTTACAGTCTTGCTGTGAGCTTCAAGTACATTCTGTCCAGAAAAATTCAGTGTTAACTCCATCAGAAGCTTAAAGGGAGACCCAGTTCCTGACATCTGTCAAGTCCCCAGGGACAAAACGCAAACCAAAACTGCACCGGAACCTCAAGGTTAAGTGTTGGGGTGGGGGTGGGAGAGGAGGAGAAAGAGAGGGGCGCTGTCCAAATAACCCTACGGACAAGAGCCTTTGCCCAGCACTGCAAAAGGGACGCTGATCACGAGGGACACCATAAAACTCGAAAGGATGCAGGAGCTGAAACGGAGAACACCTACGTAGAAGGCGCAGTCCAGGACGGCGCCAGTGTGCTGGTACTTGAGCCGCATCGAGTTGGCCGGTACATCGTAGAGGCGCACGGATGTGTCCCAGGAGGAGACCAGCAGGAACTGAGATGTGTTGGGGCTGAACTTCACCGAGGAGATGCCGTCCTCGGGGGGCTGGTTCAGCTTGAACTCGTTAGAACCGGTCATCTAGGGAACACGGGCCTGGTGAGAGTCTCCCCAGGAGGCCGGGGTCGCGAGGCTCGACTCCCAGATGGGCTGCCGAGTAGGTGCGGTGGGGGTGTCTCCGGGGGGGCGGGATCGAGGCAAGGCCGGCGACCTGCCCTCTGCGCCTGCGCAGGGCCGCGGCGCCCTCGCCGACCGGGCCTCTTCGACCCCTCCCCGCCGCCCCTCCTGAGCTCCCCTACCGGCCCGGCCCGGCCCGCACCGCCACACCCGACTCCAGCCTGGCCCGCCGGATCCACACCCTCCCCCGCCGCGGGCTTCCGCACGCTAGCCTCTCCCTACTCCCGCCCCCGGGGCCTGCCGCCCCGCGTGCTCCTAAAATAAAAAGGAAACGCCGTGGACGTGAACCCGGTTCCCAGCGGACTGCTCCGCCTGCTCGGGAACCCCGGAGACATCCCCGGAAGGCCCGTGCCTGCGCCCGGCCACCTCGCCCCGCTACCTCGGGCTCCCTTCAGAAGAAACTCAGCCACCGCGCCCGCCGGCACTCGCCGCCGCTTAGCTTCCCTCCCCGCTCTTGCGCGTCGAGCGAAGTAGGCGGAGACAAAGCTCCAGTCAAAGCCTGTCATTGGCTAATTTCAAATGCCAACGTCTCCTTCTAAGGCAGCGGATTGGCCCATCCCAAGGCCTCGAGCTCAGTCAACCTGTTCCGGCACAAAGGCAAACGGCAGCTTTTCCGATCACGTGACTGTTTTCCGCCGCCAGGCTGAGGCGCCCTGCCAGTGCTGGACGCGTGAAAACTACAACTCCCAAAGAGCATCGCGCCAAGGCGGAGCTCACACCCTCGCCTGTTCGTGTGAGGCATGCTGGGAAATGTAGTCCTTGTGGCCAACGCTGGTTCTGTCCTCTGAATAGTAGGCGGGAAAGATGTTCTTTCCGTTTGACTCTTGGAGCCCTCCCCATGTCTTGGACCCAAGAACTCCATTTTGGTCAGTACTTTTATAGGACTGAATTAGTCTCCCTTCCACTGGACGTACATATCCGGTGAAGTTAACCAAAAGTGAAGAAAATATTTGCTGTAATGAATGTTTTGCCCTACTTTTTTCTCATTTTCCTGGACTTTCCACCTATGAAGCAGGCGCTCACATTTCCCATTGTCGAAGATCTTCTGACTTCAGAGAAACATCCTTATTTATACTCTGCTTTATCTCTTCATTCCATCTTTCTGCAAATATTTATTGAGGACCCAGTTCGTGCCAGGCCTAGTGAGAAGAGTGAGGAAAAGCATTAATCAGATCAGTTCTTACTCTGGAGGAACTGTTTTTCCAGAAGGTTGGACAGACTGGGAAACAGATAATTACTCTTAAGTGTGTTAAAGCTCAAAAGCCTCTTACAGACATATGTCCAAGCAAGACCTTAAAATGACAACCACAAGCTTCTCTCTATTCCACTCTCTCAGAGCCCAACAACACTCTAGACTTACAGGCTCTGCTCTATTTTCTGTTTCTAGAATCCTCCAGAAATAGGAGAATCAAGAAGGTTGCTTCTGTAGTGAGAAATGCTTTGGTCTCCATGAAAGAAAAGCAATACTTAATAACTAGAATGCTGTGACTCAGTTACTATTGACTATCAAAAGCATGCTGAAATGTTTCAGTTTAATCCGTGCTATACCATCTTTTCCCTGCCTTTTGTAGTGAGGGGGGGAAAAAAAAACCTTACTTTATTATACAATCTTGTATGAAGTGGGAGAAAATTGTTGAGGTTAAAGTGTTTAATTTCTAAGGCAACTCGATAGAGAAAAGGTGTTGTTGGTCCTTATGCATTCATATACACTGATTCAAGTGCATTTCTTTTTGTGAATCGTGATACAGTAAACATACAGCCACCACTCTTCTGCCCAGCGTACTGATGATATTCCTGCCAAAATACAGATTCTTCTCCTCTCTCAATTCAGTCACTCAATCGTGTCTGACTCTGCAGCCCCATGAACTGCAGCACGCCAGGCTTTCCTGTCCATCACCAACTCCGGGAGCTTGCTCAAACTCATGTTCATTGAGTTGGTGATGCCATCCAACCATATTATCCTCTGACATCCTCTTCTCCTCCTCCTGCCTTCAATCTTTCCCAACATCCTCACCAGTCTTCATACTTGGTTTTCTCTCCTCTTTCAACAACTTAATGGCTAGGTTAAGAATTTTAAAGTGCAGTGCCTTACCTACATTCTAATTTTGTCTAAATAATTTTATCTCCAAGTAATTTTATTTGGTTCCCTCTCCCAGTTGTTTATTTAATTCCACTAGTGTTCAAGATTCTGAGCATGAATTATCCACTAATAAAATCTAAGTGTATTTCATTATCCAGTGTGTGTATGTAGGATTCAGGTCCCTCTGGACAGGCAGTTGCAGCCTGACTCGATTTGAGTTTTAAGAAACGTCAATCTTTTAAATCCAGTTTAGAGCCTGAAAGGAGGCTGATGATTTTGCTGATTATTCAAATGAATTGATAGTCTTGACATCGGAAATCTGGCCACAATGGAGTCTTGAACAACATCTTAAATCCAAACGCAAAGCTGTGTGTTTCTGTGTGTGTGTGTGTGTGTGTGTGTGTGTGTACTTAGTTACCTATAAGAAAGAGGTATTCCTAGAAACTAATCACACTGTTGGATCACCTTTGACCCCTAATTTCTGGATTAGTAAAAAAGTGATGTATCCACTATATGACAAACGAAAGGATCATCCCTAAAATCCTAAGGGCAAAAACCACTTTGCTGTTAACTGTCTATACACAAAACCACTTCCTATAAAAGAAGTAATCCCAAGAAAGATATAGTGATCTAATACTGGCAAAACCATCATCTCTTTTTAAAAAACAATCTATTGAAGTGCCAAAATGATATGGATGAAATATTTCTTTACAAATAGTCCCTTCAAGGCAATTTGGTTAAATCTGCATAGAATATTCAAAGAGCAGCTTGAGAAGAAAAGAAAAATGTAAAGCGGGTTATCTGGAAGGAGAGAAAGTCACTGAAATATGTGTACCAAAAATATCAGAAGAAACATGCGGTGTTAGCTTTCTCTCTCTGACTGGCGATATCTAGCATAGTTCCCAGCCCTGCTTACTAGGGCTCAGTAAATATTGAACTCAGCTGGAATTAAATAAATGCAATTGACCTAACAACTTTGGCACGTGGGTTCTCGGGTAGCATCCTTCAGGTGTCATCTTGAAATTGTAAATTTCATAAAATTTAACGTGAGAAGAAAAAAATAGAAACCTCAAATATGAATAAGACATCAGGTATTTTAGACATGATACTGTGGGTCACATAGACGGATTACAGATATCCTGCATACTTTCACGAAATGCAGATAGTTTCCATGTCTCTTGACTCCAAAAGACCGGTCCATCAAGTCGAGATTTTCTTTCTAGAGGATGAGATCCGGCCTCGGCGCTGCGACTCCCCGCACCTTAGCAGCGGCTAAGGAGTAGCTCGGGCCGGAGAACCCGAGAGCTCGACTCACGTGACACTGAACGGTCAGCCTCCTCAAAGCTCAGGCTATTTTTTTTTCCGACGTTTTACAAGGAACAGGTGGCTGCGGTCTTACGTTGCAAGCCAGCGATTTGCATAACACTCGCGCATCTCTGTCCTCTTGATGCCGCGCCCTCCCAAGCGAGGGTGCGGCGGCAGGTGTTGGGGCGCCGAAATCCGTGGGCGCGCAGACAGCGCATCAGGGTTCCATTCAGTGCCAGCTGCCACGTGCCTGCCCGACACCGGCCCGCTTAGCCACGCTCCATGCAAAACCACGAACAACCGCAACAAAACTGTGGGGAGGAGCCTTTGCCGCCGAGCTTTCTTTGCCAGGTCTCAGGCCTCATCCCTCCTTGGCCGAAGGGCCGCCTCTGTGAGCCCTGTTCCTGCGCCGCGCCAGACGCGCAACCCTGCCACCGGCTTGGGAACTGTGAGCGGCTGTAAGTCTTGTCGCGCCAGGCTGGGGGACGAGCAAACCGGGCTCGACACCAGATCCAGGCAGGGCTGCCTCACCTGCCCTGTGCCCTCGGAGGGGAGGCTCCTGTCACTGAATGGACCACGTCGTGGGGCCCTGTGCTGCTGCCAACCCCAAGCCGCTCCCAGGGCTGGAAAGAAGCTCGTTCCAGGAGGCAACTGCTTTGACAACCGCAGTCCCGCATCTATCCCTCTCAGCGCCCCAGGAGTTGGATTCCGGCGGGGCTGAGTCCGCGGAGACTAGGGCACCCGCTAGTGGAATGGGGTGCGCCTCCAGCCCACGTGCCATCTCGGCGGCGCCCGACCTTTAACCTCTGACCTCCTCCCCACCTTCCAGGTGGGGAGAGCCGAGACCTCCTCTGACGCACGCCTGCAACCAGTTCCGTGGAAAAGCGACAAAAACCTGCGCATTAGCACGCCGGCCAATCAATTGCACCAAAGTTAGCAACGATGCTTAAAATGTTTTATTTTTTCTTTTTAAAAATATTTACAGATCTGAAGCCTATCCCCCTTTCTCCCCTATCCATCCTCGGGACAAGGGAAATGAAAAGAGGCGTTGAGATATTGTTCAAAGCCCCCAAGGACTGGCTTGGCCGGCCGTGTGTGCGTGTACATATATACAGGTATATTTATGGGGAGAGGAATGTATCTGGTTTGGTGGTTTTATTTTTCTGATTTTTTTTTTTTTTTTTGTCCTATCGTCCAATGTCGATCTGATCGAAACTCCCTGTCCGACTACCACCCTAGAACGTCCCCTCCAAAATGGTTTTCAAAACGTATTGGTTTGTTTGGGGGTGGGGGTCTGGTAGAGAGCAAATGATCTGGCTGGAGGGATGCCGATAAATACCAGAAACAATCAAACCAAAGTAGGACAGAAGCCATAAATAAGAGATAGTGAATACACATGGTGTATTTCCTAATATTTCTGGAAACGCGCCGCCTGCTCCGGAGTTGGGGGGCGGGGGCAGCCCGCGCCAGCCTAGCTGGGAGCGGGCGGGAGGGCGCGCGGCGCGGGGCCGGCGGGCCGCTCTCAGTAGTCGAGCTTGTTGTAGAGGTTGTAGAGAGGTAAGGCCGAGAGGTTGCTGCCCGGGTAGTAGAGCGGCGCGGGGAAGGCGAGCGAGCGCGGCACTGGCACGCGCAGCAGCGAGCTGTCCCGGAACACCAGCGGCATGCCCACCAGAGTCTGCGCCGACGCGTGCGCCATGTTGGCCGCCTCCAGCTCGGCGGAGAGCTGCCGCTTCCACTTGTTGCGGCGGTTCTGGAACCAAGTCTTGACCTGGGTCTCGGTGAGCTGCAGGCTGGAGGCGAGGCAGGCGCGCTCCGAACTGCTCAGGTAGCGCTTCATGTCGAAGGTGGATTCGAGCTGGTACACCTGGCTGCGCGAGAAGACCGTGCGCGTCTTCTTCTTGGCCGCGCCCGCCTGCCGCTCGGCGCCGCCGCTGTCCCGCGGCCGCTCGGGCCCCGGCGACGGCGAGCCCGCGGACAAGAGCCTGTCTTTCTCTTCCTTAAAGTCCGGGTGCGAAGAAGAAAGGAAAGGCTTGCGCTCCGAGCTCGCCGGCCCCGCGCCTCCGCTGCCCTTGGGGGTACCTGGGGAGTGAGAACAGATAAGAGAACCATGGAATTGGGGCGCCTCATGGACCCCCAGCTCCTGCCAGGACCAGGGGCTTGGCTGGCGCCTGCAGCCTTGGTTCCCATCTTCCTGATCTCAGCCCCCTACTCTTCTCGACCTCTCGCTGAAACCCAAAAGGCGGCACCCGGCTTTTGAAAAGCAACAGGAGAGGGACCCAACTACTTGGAGCCTGGGGTCTCTGTGCTCCCAGCTTCCTGAAAGGACTTGTGGCAACAGAGGGAGGAGGTCTGGAGAGGGAACATTAGCATCTTTTTGAAAGACGATTTTGCCTTGTAGTAACTGAGCTGGAAGAGTTCCCTGAGCTTTATAGGGTGGCATCGTTTCACAGGCCGTTTGTTCGGAAATCAAGCTAAGGACTGATACGGGGCTCCCCTTGGTCAGATGTTGTAAAGAGGAACCGTCTCTGAAAGGCACCATTGTCAATCATCTTGGAGTGCTAATCATCCTGAGAAGGAGGGGGGAGAGAGAGAGAGGCAGAGGTCGAAAAGAGGGGAAGAGAGAGAAGAAAAGGACGCAGAAGGCGATTGCGGTAGAGACGGACGGACAGACCGCTCAGATCCGACTTTCAGACCTCGTGTGCAGAAGGTATCCGATGTGCAAAAGGGATATTGCAGAGCCTCGAGAGTGGCCGGCCCTGTGCCAAACCCACAAACACATTCCCTTCAACCCAACCTTTCCCAAACCGCGCCGCGCGGCATCTGTGTTCCCGGTTTCTTCCCGAGCGCCCGCGGGGCGGAGGAGTCAGCGCGGAGCACGCCTCTCCCTCCCAACTCCACCCTCGGCCCCAGACCCCGCGCGGCCGCGGCTCTGGCCGGGGGCGGGGGTCCCGACGCGAGAGCCCCGGCACAGTTTCCCTCCCCAGAGCTTGCTCTAGGCCGACCCGGCGGCGTGCGATCCTTACCCAGGCAAGGAAAGGGGATGGGGGGGTGGTGCTTGGAGCCGGGCTCCTTGGGGCCGTGCGGGTCTGGGCAGAAGCAGGCGGGTGCCTTCCAGCCGTCGTCCGGCTCCTCCTCCTCCGAGGACACGGACAGGCTGCGCTTCCTGGCCGGCCAGCCGGCCGGCTCCCTTGGAGAGAGGAGACTGAATCCGCCCCCACAAACGTCCAGACGCTGCCCCCATGACGGTGCAGTTCTCCTCGCCCGTCCCGCGCCCGGGTTATTGAGTAAAGCGCTTATAATATCATTAGCCGCGGTGAGTTACCGACTGCAGCCCTACCCGTGGCAGAACCTCTCCCTACTTAACTCCTCCAAGGGCTAGTTAATGGGCTAATTGATTAGGAGTCGGCGGCGCAGCGGGGGCAGGGGCAGGCGACGGGGCAGGCGAGGGGGCGGGGGCCGGAGGCTGTGTGCCACGGTCCGGGAGGGGGGCCGGCGAGGGGCAGGTGCCAGCCTCCGTCACCGCATTAACCTCTTCAGGGCTCGGCGGCGGGGTGGAGACACATTACAAAAGATGTGTATAAGAGACAGCCCTAGATCTGGTTTCAGGAGATCCAGGTTCAAGTCCCAGCCCTACCATTTACACGCTAGGTGAACTTGCAAAAGTTAAGTCCTAATCAGAGCTCACTGTTCTCATAGGTGATACGCACCCATTAATATCCCCTTCCCTTCACCCGTTTTGAGAATGGCCTAGGTAGGAATGAAAGGTACTCTGTAAACCTCTGTAAACAGACCAAAGCTCGGCCTTGTCTTCCCTGACTCATTTTTACGTAAATAGAAGCTATTTGCTCCAGAAAAGGGGAGAAGGAGGTGAGGACCATGGTTTTAGGATTAGGGAAAGGGTATTCAAATGGGAAGGTGGCCTTGAACAGGATTCTTAAAACTTTCTGAGCCTTGGTTTTCTCATTTTTAAAATTAGGGGAAAGCAACGATTGCCTCGAAGAAGCTAAAGGAGGTCAAAGTGCCTGATTCTGAGCACAGCTTACGGTAGGCGCTCAGTTAACCATAGTTCCCTAAGGTGTTTGCACGGCCCTCTCAAAGCCCTGACTCCTGCTCTTTTAATTCCCAGATCAACTGGTACCAGATGCGAAACCCACGCATCGCAGGCAAAACGTTTCAGGGGCATAGTTGTCTACACAAGCCTGGAGGAACCCAAGGTGAGGCAAGACTCCAAGGCGCTCAGACGACCTCAGCCCCGGGTCTGCAGCCTCCGGTACGGCTCGGCCAAATGATCCCAGGAGCCCTGACCCTATGGTGCACCCCCGCAACGCAGCCAAGGGAGAGAGGAGACTGAATCCGCCCCCACAAACGTCCAGACGCTGCCCCCATGACGGTGCAGTTCTCCTCGCCCGTCCCGCGCCCGGGTTATTGAGTAAAGCGCTTATAATATCATTAGCCGCGGTGAGTTACCGACTGCAGCCCTACCCGTGGCAGAACCTCTCCCTACTTAACTCCTCCAAGGGCTAGTTAATGGGCTAATTGATTAGGAGTCGGCGGCGCAGCGGGGGCAGGGGCAGGCGACGGGGCAGGCGAGGGGGCGGGGGCCGGAGGCTGTGTGCCACGGTCCGGGAGGGGGGCCGGCGAGGGGCAGGTGCCAGCCTCCGTCACCGCATTAACCTCTTCAGGGCTCGGCGGCGGGGTGGAGACACATTACAAAAGATGTGTATAAGAGACAGCCCTAGATCTGGTTTCAGGAGATCCAGGTTCAAGTCCCAGCCCTACCATTTACACGCTAGGTGAACTTGCAAAAGTTAAGTCCTAATCAGAGCTCACTGTTCTCATAGGTGATACGCACCCATTAATATCCCCTTCCCTTCACCCGTTTTGAGAATGGCCTAGGTAGGAATGAAAGGTACTCTGTAAACCTCTGTAAACAGACCAAAGCTCGGCCTTGTCTTCCCTGACTCATTTTTACGTAAATAGAAGCTATTTGCTCCAGAAAAGGGGAGAAGGAGGTGAGGACCATGGTTTTAGGATTAGGGAAAGGGTATTCAAATGGGAAGGTGGCCTTGAACAGGATTCTTAAAACTTTCTGAGCCTTGGTTTTCTCATTTTTAAAATTAGGGGAAAGCAACGATTGCCTCGAAGAAGCTAAAGGAGGTCAAAGTGCCTGATTCTGAGCACAGCTTACGGTAGGCGCTCAGTTAACCATAGTTCCCTAAGGTGTTTGCACGGCCCTCTCAAAGCCCTGACTCCTGCTCTTTTAATTCCCAGATCAACTGGTACCAGATGCGAAACCCACGCATCGCAGGCAAAACGTTTCAGGGGCATAGTTGTCTACACAAGCCTGGAGGAACCCAAGGTGAGGCAAGACTCCAAGGCGCTCAGACGACCTCAGCCCCGGGTCTGCAGCCTCCGGTACGGCTCGGCCAAATGATCCCAGGAGCCCTGACCCTATGGTGCACCCCCGCAACGCAGCCAAGGGAGAGAGGAGACTGAATCCGCCCCCACAAACGTCCAGACGCTGCCCCCATGACGGTGCAGTTCTCCTCGCCCGTCCCGCGCCCGGGTTATTGAGTAAAGCGCTTATAATATCATTAGCCGCGGTGAGTTACCGACTGCAGCCCTACCCGTGGCAGAACCTCTCCCTACTTAACTCCTCCAAGGGCTAGTTAATGGGCTAATTGATTAGGAGTCGGCGGCGCAGCGGGGGCAGGGGCAGGCGACGGGGCAGGCGAGGGGGCGGGGGCCGGAGGCTGTGTGCCACGGTCCGGGAGGGGGGCCGGCGAGGGGCAGGTGCCAGCCTCCGTCACCGCATTAACCTCTTCAGGGCTCGGCGGCGGGGTGGAGACACATTACAAAAGATGTGTATAAGAGACAGCCCTAGATCTGGTTTCAGGAGATCCAGGTTCAAGTCCCAGCCCTACCATTTACACGCTAGGTGAACTTGCAAAAGTTAAGTCCTAATCAGAGCTCACTGTTCTCATAGGTGATACGCACCCATTAATATCCCCTTCCCTTCACCCGTTTTGAGAATGGCCTAGGTAGGAATGAAAGGTACTCTGTAAACCTCTGTAAACAGACCAAAGCTCGGCCTTGTCTTCCCTGACTCATTTTTACGTAAATAGAAGCTATTTGCTCCAGAAAAGGGGAGAAGGAGGTGAGGACCATGGTTTTAGGATTAGGGAAAGGGTATTCAAATGGGAAGGTGGCCTTGAACAGGATTCTTAAAACTTTCTGAGCCTTGGTTTTCTCATTTTTAAAATTAGGGGAAAGCAACGATTGCCTCGAAGAAGCTAAAGGAGGTCAAAGTGCCTGATTCTGAGCACAGCTTACGGTAGGCGCTCAGTTAACCATAGTTCCCTAAGGTGTTTGCACGGCCCTCTCAAAGCCCTGACTCCTGCTCTTTTAATTCCCAGATCAACTGGTACCAGATGCGAAACCCACGCATCGCAGGCAAAACGTTTCAGGGGCATAGTTGTCTACACAAGCCTGGAGGAACCCAAGGTGAGGCAAGACTCCAAGGCGCTCAGACGACCTCAGCCCCGGGTCTGCAGCCTCCGGTACGGCTCGGCCAAATGATCCCAGGAGCCCTGACCCTATGGTGCACCCCCGCAACGCAGCCAAGGGAGAGGGGAGACTGAATCCGCCCCCACAAATGTCCAGACGCTGCCCCCATGACGGTGCAGTTCTCCTCGCCCGTCCCGCGCCCGGGTTATTGAGTAAAGCGCTTATAATATCATTAGCCGCGGTGAGTTACCGACTGCAGCCCTACCCGTGGCAGAACCTCTCCCTACTTAACTCCTCCAAGGGCTAGTTAATGGGCTAATTGATTAGGAGTCGGCGGCGCAGCGGGGGCAGGGGCAGGCGACGGGGCAGGCGAGGGGGCGGGGGCCGGAGGCTGTGTGCCACGGTCCGGGAGGGGGGCCGGCGAGGGGCAGGTGCCAGCCTCCGTCACCGCATTAACCTCTTCAGGGCTCGGCGGCGGGGTGGAGACACATTACAAAAGATGTGTATAAGAGACAGCCCTAGATCTGGTTTCAGGAGATCCAGGTTCAAGTCCCAGCCCTACCATTTACACGCTAGGTGAACTTGCAAAAGTTAAGTCCTAATCAGAGCTCACTGTTCTCATAGGTGATACGCACCCATTAATATCCCCTTCCCTTCACCCGTTTTGAGAATGGCCTAGGTAGGAATGAAAGGTACTCTGTAAACCTCTGTAAACAGACCAAAGCTCGGCCTTGTCTTCCCTGACTCATTTTTACGTAAATAGAAGCTATTTGCTCCAGAAAAGGGGAGAAGGAGGTGAGGACCATGGTTTTAGGATTAGGGAAAGGGTATTCAAATGGGAAGGTGGCCTTGAACAGGATTCTTAAAACTTTCTGAGCCTTGGTTTTCTCATTTTTAAAATTAGGGGAAAGCAACGATTGCCTCGAAGAAGCTAAAGGAGGTCAAAGTGCCTGATTCTGAGCACAGCTTACGGTAGGCGCTCAGTTAACCATAGTTCCCTAAGGTGTTTGCACGGCCCTCTCAAAGCCCTGACTCCTGCTCTTTTAATTCCCAGATCAACTGGTACCAGATGCGAAACCCACGCATCGCAGGCAAAACGTTTCAGGGGCATAGTTGTCTACACAAGCCTGGAGGAACCCAAGGTGAGGCAAGACTCCAAGGCGCTCAGACGACCTCAGCCCCGGGTCTGCAGCCTCCGGTACGGCTCGGCCAAATGATCCCAGGAGCCCTGACCCTATGGTGCACCCCCGCAACGCAGCCAAGGGAGAGAGGAGACTGAATCCGCCCCCACAAACGTCCAGACGCTGCCCCCATGACGGTGCAGTTCTCCTCGCCCGTCCCGCGCCCGGGTTATTGAGTAAAGCGCTTATAATATCATTAGCCGCGGTGAGTTACCGACTGCAGCCCTACCCGTGGCAGAACCTCTCCCTACTTAACTCCTCCAAGGGCTAGTTAATGGGCTAATTGATTAGGAGTCGGCGGCGCAGCGGGGGCAGGGGCAGGCGACGGGGCAGGCGAGGGGGCGGGGGCCGGAGGCTGTGTGCCACGGTCCGGGAGGGGGGCCGGCGAGGGGCAGGTGCCAGCCTCCGTCACCGCATTAACCTCTTCAGGGCTCGGCGGCGGGGTGGAGACACATTACAAATGGTCAGCTTTAATCATGGTGTCAGCTCATTAACCCGGAAGGACCCGGTGCTGAAATACAATTTGCGCGTCCTCCTCTGCGCGGCCGCGGCGCGAGCTCCCGGGCCACGTCACAGCCCGGCCCGCGCGCCCTGCACGGTTGCAGGGTCGAAGGGAGCATCCTGGAAACCAACAGCCGACTCGCACCCGCCTGCGACCTCTCCGCGCGGGTCTCCCGGCCGGGCTGCGCTCACCCCGCGGGAAACAGGCCGACGCGGCGAGCGGAGCCTGGGAAAGAAACACCCTTTGGGGTAGGAGGAGGGCTTTCACTGAACCCTTCTCAGCTAGCAAATACTCGACGCCGGCAACCTGGATTATCCTGAGCGCATCTAATCAGTCTTCACTTGAATCCTCAGAGCAAACCCGTGGTGCCGATCCTTAGCCCAATATACAGGCGGGGAAACTGAGGCCCGGGAGGAAAAAAAAGTGACCAACCCAAGTAGAGGAAGCAAGGTGGACCCCGAGGATGTCCCACTGCCTGTACGCGGCCCTGGAGAAGGGGCGAGGGGCGGGGCAAGCACTGATGCTGAGCTTAGGCATGTCTGCGGGGTAGACTGTGAGGACCCCGGCTATCTCAAGCCTGCCCGGACGGGTGTTTGGGAGGAGTTGGCCTCTACCAAGGCAGTGGCCAGGTGTGGCAGCGGCGAGGCCTCGGGGATGAGCCCCGGAGAAACAGCTCCCAGACCCGGCGAGGTGCGGGTGGGGCG
>SJYC01054358.1:0-21320 GCA_006408675.1 Madoqua kirkii
GCCCCCCCCACCCCCATAATCCTCCAAGGGTACTTCCGCCAAGAGGCGCCAAGCTCGGAAACAGGCGCATCCCAGGTCTCAGTATCCGGGTCCGAGGCACCAGGCGGGACTCCAGAGTACAGCACTCCCGGTTATCTTTGCTGCCCTCTTCTCTCTTCCGCCATCCGCCCACAGCACCCACCCAAATGTTTGCAGGCCGAAGGTCACCATTCGCCCCGCGCACCCAGACGGTCGCACGTGCACACATGGCCGTGCACACTGCGAGATGCGCGCGGCCCGGCGAACTGAACGCTCGCACCCAAAAGGCAAAGACCTGCCAGCAGCCTGGGCGGGGGTGGGCAAGCAGAGAGTGGGCGGGAAGCCCGGAAGAGGGGCGGAGAAGTGCCTCTGCCCGGCCAGGTGCGAGTGCCCTGGAGGGCGACATCCCAGGGGCTTCCCCAGCTGTGCGTTGGACCCCCAAGTGAGGGTTTCCGTGGGTCTCAAGGCTTTTACACTCCGACGCCGTCGCCGTGACCCACTAGCGGGGTCTTTTCCTAGCCGCTTGGCGGTCCACGCTTGGCTCACTAAGAGGAAAAAAAACCTCCGAGATGGGTCTCAGGGCCCGGGGCGTGGACAGGCGCGAGGGGTGGGGCGACACGGCGCCCTGGAGGCGGGTAGGAAGGTTTTCAGATAAGTCTCCAGCCCCCGCAGGGGGCCTCTCCAGGGAAGTTCAGGTACCCGGCGCGGTAGAAGGAGGAACGCTTGGCCCAGGCCCAGGGAGTCCAACGAGGCCAGCTCTCGCCAGAGCCCCCGAGGGTCGAAAGTTGCGAAGTCTTATGGACCACCGCTGCTCTGACCCCCACTCCCATCGCCCGGGCCCAGGCTGCCCCAGCGTGCGCTTGGAGAAGAGAAAGCAAATCCCACCGACCTGCGTGCCTCCTCCTCTTTCTCCCCGCTCTACCCTCCAGCGCGCGCTCTGGGGTTCTGGCGTGCCAGGGCCTGCTAAAGGACGTCCTGGTTCAGAATAAGCGTCCAGTAGCGAGGGGGCAGTTTATATCTGTTTTGCTCTTATTTGATGTACACACACCTGCTCTATTTACTACCAAATAAAAGAAATACATCTGTGTTGCCAACAGAAACAGCTCGAGAGCTTGCTCACTGGTCTCCCAGGGCTCGGAGATGCTCTCTGGTCCTCAGAGCCTGGCACAGTGGGACCCCAGCTCCGGGTGCTGGCCTGGCCTATAAGCATATGGAGGTCTGCAGTGGGATGTTGGCGGCGTCCAAAGTTTGTCCCAAGTGGCTGGTGAGGAGGGAACAGGAGGCATCTCTGCTTGGAAGATTTCAAGCTTTGTGCCGAAGCGGTTGCCTTGCCCCCTCGCTCCCTACCCAATCCTCTCCCCAAAGTTCTTCCCAGTTTGCCTTAGCCTGGGGCCATCAGAGAAAACCAGCTGCCCAGGCACCCAGAAAAACATCCACCTGACTGTGTTTGCTGTTGCGATGCTGTGTGATCACAGAGCAGATGTGATGCTAAACGCATATACAGGTTGTGCCCTGGGAACCCCTGCATATGCGGTCTGTCAGGAGCTCTAACTAAAATGTGTGTGTGTGTGTGTGTGTGTGTGTGTGTGTGTGTGTGTGTGTGGTGGGGTGTTTTAAATCACCTATGAGTGTGAACGTATCCTGTATGTTGTTTGCATGTGTGTCTGTTTGGATGGTGCAGAAACTATTAAGCCAGGAAGGCGATGCTATTGCACTGACTTAATTGGGGGTTCCTATAGGGGAAAGGATCTGAAGTTAGGATCAGAGAGAAGGCTGGATTCCACCATCCGAAGGGATAAAGTCAGGGATGTTGGCTTAGTGCCCTAGGTTAGAGGATACCAGCAGCTCTGGCTTCCCAGGATAGATGTCTTGGAGGAGCTGAGTGGAGGTACCCTCACTCACCCCACATAACCCCTTCTGCCGAGGGGTTCCGGCAGCTCCTGGCAATTTCCGCAGAAGCAGCACCTACCGAAGCATTCTGTGTGGGGGGTGGGGGGCAAGGGGCGATGACCCCAGGCCAGTTCAGTCTCACCAAGTGCTGTCTTGGCCTCTAACAGGCTTGCAGTAGAGCCTAGAATGCTTCATGCTCAGCAAGCAGCTTCCGCGCTGTCTCCTGCATCCTGAGAAATACTGTGACCCCCACCCAACAGGAGCGAGTTGGAGGTTTGCTGTCTGGGCAGGCTTCTAGGCTCCCATCTCAGCCAGTCCCAGGCCACAGCCCAGCCACGTTCCTCCCCCAGGGCATGCACCTTGGCCCCTGGGAGGGACTCCCTGGCCTAGGGCAACAGGGGTCCTCAAAGGGAGGTAAAGGAGGCCCGGACATAGAATCAACTGTGCCTGTGGAGAACCAGTTATTTCTCGACTTTGTAAAGACCGGGTCAGTCAAGAACCGTTTTCTAGAATCCAAACACAAATAAAGAAGTATTTTGGCGGTTGATAACATCGTGTTCCGGCTGTAAAATCTAAGAACGTGTTTGCTATTGCAACATTGTTTTTAATGAGCTGTTATTGGCCTGTCCCGCAGTTAGTATTGCCAACAGTAAAAGGCATCGCTGTGTTTGCAGGTAACACATGGAACAACATATTTGGCCCCCGAATTTCTGTTTATTTTTCACTTGTGACACATGCCCTTGTTTTTATCCCAAACCAGAGGGAAATAAAAGCAGACCTGTCTTCCACTGAGGTCCAGGCTAAATCTTGCCATAAATACGCATGCCAGTTTATTTGGAGGCAGTTTCCCGTCAATAGAAAACGATACTCGTCGTTTCAGCCACAGTATAATCAATCGTGTGGATTGGGCTTGAGCAACTGTAAAGCTCTGGGAGAGGGCATGGGGGCGCGTGCAGGCGCTCCCCAGCGGCCGCACCCGCGGTGTGCTCGCCGAGATCTTCGCCGTCTCCGGGCTCCTCATCTCCCCCTTCTTGGCTCCCCAGCTTCAAACGCGCCCTGCCAGGGGCCGGGCTGTAGACCCCAAGCCCTGAGGCAGGCAGCCGCGCCGCGCAGGCGAGAGGCGCCCGAGCAGCACCTCCCTCCACCCTCGGGACCCGCGCTCGCGAGCAGCTCCGGGAGCGCGCGGGGCCCGGAAGCGTGGAGGCCGGGGCCCAGCGGGAGCCTGGGAACCGTCAGCACCGCGCTTCCAACAGAAGCGGCCGGGATCAGAGTGAAGGACCCAAAGAAACCTTGCGCCCGCGAGGCGTTGGCGCGGTGCACAGAAAAGGATCTGGCCGCGAAAAGGCAGTCCTCTCGGTCGCCGCCGCCGCCACAGTCGAGTGGCCTCTGCTCCTCGGCACCGGACATACTATGAGCGTGTTTCCACACCCGAACCGCTCGGGAGCCACAGTGCCTCCGGGCCTGGGAAGGCCTCCCTATACCGGAGTTGCGAGCCGCGGTCTCCAGGGCTCGCTCGCCTCCCTAGGGTCGCCCTCTCGCGGCCTGGCCGCTCCCAGCTGGACGTCGCGGTCGGCCTCTGCCCCCCTCCCCACCCCCGGCTAAACTCCAAGTTCTCTCCCTTCCTTCCTCCCCAGCCCGCATCCCGGAGGCAGCCGGAGCCGACTCCGCTTGGGCCCAAGATGCTCAGTGATGTTCTGCCCAGAAGCTCGCGGCTCCTAAAGGACCCTGCGGCCTGGGAACGGAATTCGAGGCGGCTGCCCTCAGATCGGAAATAACCAGTGGTCTCAGCTCGCGGCTGTCGCTGCGCTCGATTTCGCAAACTAGATAAGACCAGGTCCTCACCCCTTCCGCCCCGCATTCTTCCCTTGCTCGCACGGGCGTTTCAAGAGGCGGACGGTACCGGGAGAGAGCGCAGCTCTGGTCACGAACAAAGCCACCTCTGTCTCCGCCACCTCCTGATTAGAGGGGTGTACGTCGAGGTCGGACTCGGCCAGTCTGCAGAGGCAGCCAGAGAGCGGGGCAGAAAAGAGTTCGGAGACACCTGCTCTGGGGAAAACCGTCCAAAGTTACACAGTCTGGCCACAGGAAATGCTTCGCTTTTCTTTTTAATTCCATTTCACGACAACATGAAGTGTAACAATATTTTGTGATCCCCCCCCCCTTTTTTCTTAAAAAGGGCCTGAATGCGGGCAGAGGGGAGGGTGATGGGTGGGAGGGACAAACTACGGCGGAACAACAGGTGTAGCCGACAGAAAGGAAAAAGATTGGGTGGCAGAGCCAGGTTGTTTGCTGTTGCGATGCTGTGTGATCACAGAGCAGATGTGATGCTAAACGCATATACAGGTTGTGCCCTGGGAACCCCTGCATATGCGGTCTGTCAGGAGCTCTAACTAAAATGTGTGTGTGTGTGTGTGTGTGTGTGTGTGTGTGTGTGTGTGTGTGGTGGGGTGTTTTAAATCACCTATGAGTGTGAACGTATCCTGTATGTTGTTTGCATGTGTGTCTGTTTGGATGGTGCAGAAACTGTTAGGCCAGGAAGGCGATGCTATTGCACTGACTTAATTGGGGGTTCCTATAGGGGAAAGGATCTGAAGTTAGGATCAGAGAGAAGGCTGGATTCCACCATCCGAAGGGATAAAGTCAGGGATGTTGGCTTAGTGCCCTAGGTTAGAGGATACCAGCAGCTCTGGCTTCCCAGGATAGATGTCTTGGAGGAGCTGAGTGGAGGTACCCTCACTCACCCCACATAACCCCTTCTGCCGAGGGGTTCCGGCAGCTCCTGGCAATTTCCGCAGAAGCAGCACCTACCGAAGCATTCTGTGTGGGGGGTGGGGGGCAAGGGGCGATGACCCCAGGCCAGTTCAGTCTCACCAAGTGCTGTCTTGGCCTCTAACAGGCTTGCAGTAGAGCCTAGAATGCTTCATGCTCAGCAAGCAGCTTCCGCGCTGTCTCCTGCATCCTGAGAAATACTGTGACCCCCACCCAACAGGAGCGAGTTGGAGGTTTGCTGTCTGGGCAGGCTTCTAGGCTCCCATCTCAGCCAGTCCCAGGCCACAGCCCAGCCACGTTCCTCCCCCAGGGCATGCACCTTGGCCCCTGGGAGGGACTCCCTGGCCTAGGGCAACAGGGGTCCTCAAAGGGAGGTAAAGGAGGCCCGGACATAGAATCAACTGTGCCTGTGGAGAACCAGTTATTTCTCGACTTTGTAAAGACCGGGTCAGTCAAGAACCGTTTTCTAGAATCCAAACACAAATAAAGAAGTATTTTGGCGGTTGATAACATCGTGTTCCGGCTGTAAAATCTAAGAACGTGTTTGCTATTGCAACATTGTTTTTAATGAGCTGTTATTGGCCTGTCCCGCAGTTAGTATTGCCAACAGTAAAAGGCATCGCTGTGTTTGCAGGTAACACATGGAACAACATATTTGGCCCCCGAATTTCTGTTTATTTTTCACTTGTGACACATGCCCTTGTTTTTATCCCAAACCAGAGGGAAATAAAAGCAGACCTGTCTTCCACTGAGGTCCAGGCTAAATCTTGCCATAAATACGCATGCCAGTTTATTTGGAGGCAGTTTCCCGTCAATAGAAAACGATACTCGTCGTTTCAGCCACAGTATAATCAATCGTGTGGATTGGGCTTGAGCAACTGTAAAGCTCTGGGAGAGGGCATGGGGGCGCGTGCAGGCGCTCCCCAGCGGCCGCACCCGCGGTGTGCTCGCCGAGATCTTCGCCGTCTCCGGGCTCCTCATCTCCCCCTTCTTGGCTCCCCAGCTTCAAACGCGCCCTGCCAGGGGCCGGGCTGTAGACCCCAAGCCCTGAGGCAGGCAGCCGCGCCGCGCAGGCGAGAGGCGCCCGAGCGAGCACCTGCCTCCACCCTCGGGACCCGCGCTCGCGAGCAGCTCCGGGAGCGCGCGGGGCCCGGAAGCGTGGAGGCCGGGGCCCAGCGGGAGCCTGGGAACCGTCAGCACCGCGCTTCCAACAGAAGCGGCCGGGATCAGAGTGAAGGACCCAAAGAAACCTTGCGCCCGCGAGGCGTTGGCGCGGTGCACAGAAAAGGATCTGGCCGCGAAAAGGCAGTCCTCTCGGTCGCCGCCGCCGCCACAGTCGAGTGGCCTCTGCTCCTCGGCACCGGACATACTATGAGCGTGTTTCCACACCCGAACCGCTCGGGAGCCACAGTGCCTCCGGGCCTGGGAAGGCCTCCCTATACCGGAGTTGCGAGCCGCGGTCTCCAGGGCTCGCTCGCCTCCCTAGGGTCGCCCTCTCGCGGCCTGGCCGCTCCCAGCTGGACGTCGCGGTCGGCCTCTGCCCCCCTCCCCACCCCCGGCTAAACTCCAAGTTCTCTCCCTTCCTTCCTCCCCAGCCCGCATCCCGGAGGCAGCCGGAGCCGACTCCGCTTGGGCCCAAGATGCTCAGTGATGTTCTGCCCAGAAGCTCGCGGCTCCTAAAGGACCCTGCGGCCTGGGAACGGAATTCGAGGCGGCTGCCCTCAGATCGGAAATAACCAGTGGTCTCAGCTCGCGGCTGTCGCTGCGCTCGATTTCGCAAACTAGATAAGACCAGGTCCTCACCCCTTCCGCCCCGCATTCTTCCCTTGCTCGCACGGGCGTTTCAAGAGGCGGACGGTACCGGGAGAGAGCGCAGCTCTGGTCACGAACAAAGCCACCTCTGTCTCCGCCACCTCCTGATTAGAGGGGTGTACGTCGAGGTCGGACTCGGCCAGTCTGCAGAGGCAGCCAGAGAGCGGGGCAGAAAAGAGTTCGGAGACACCTGCTCTGGGGAAAACCGTCCAAAGTTACACAGTCTGGCCACAGGAAATGCTTCGCTTTTCTTTTTAATTCCATTTCACGACAACATGAAGTGTAACAATATTTTGTGATCCCCCCCCCCTTTTTTCTTAAAAAGGGCCTGAATGCGGGCAGAGGGGAGGGTGATGGGTGGGAGGGACAAACTACGGCGGAACAACAGGTGTAGCCGACAGAAAGGAAAAAGATTGGGTGGCAGAGCCAGGAGCCCTGAGGAGTTGAGGGTGAACTTTACAAGAATCTGTACATTTATCAAATAAGTTAAAATTCTCCTAAATTGATTGTCCTTCACTTAAAGCGCTCCAGTATGCCTATCTTACTCCTTCGAGCATAGCTATCCTTGTTTCCTTTCTTCTGCCTGTTCTCCTTCTTAATTTCCTCCTCATAAACGATTGACTGGGATTAGACATTGAAAACGTCTGCTTCTCTCCGCAGAGGAAGAAGCAGGGCTCTCAGGAAATTCTGTACAATATTGCACAGGTCAAAACTACAACAGTCACTGCAGAACAGAAAGGTAGGGGGAAAAGATAAAAAAATAGGTTTGGGGTTTTTTTAATATTGAAATCTCTCAAAACAGGGAACAAAGTAACAATAGGAATAATAATAATTTACCAACGAATGAAATTTCCCAAACAGAGGCTACTAATAAATAAGACCATTCACATCAGGCCAGATGTGGGGGTGTTTCAATAATCAGAAGTCTGATTGTGGGCTATCTTGTCCTTTCCCTTTCAACGCTTAGAGAATTCATCCATCACAAAAAGGGACCGATGAAGAGGTGAACTGCAACAGACCTCTGCCAGAGAGAGGAGAGAGAAAAATGGCCTGAGTCTGGGTTCTTATGAGAAGCTGCTCAGATTCTGAAAATTGGGGAATAATTGGTTGGGAGTGAAGGGGAACAGCCACACCCAGAGATCCAGAATAAAAGTACAATGTGAATTCTCTCTCTGTCTCCCTCTCGACTTCTGAAAATAGTTCTTTAGAAAATGAATAAACTGGAGGTTCAGGCTTTGCGTTTACTTTCCTTGTATAAAAATAAACCCAAAAAGTCATAGCGCAATGAGAATCTGGGGGGTAGGGGTGGTAGGGGTGAGAGGATCGCACATTTTACAAAAGCTTCCAGCCAAAATATTTGACCTGGAAATGTCTCTTTCTTGCTTTCTCTTAATATAAACCGAAACCAAAAGTAAGAGGGGAAGCGCCTCAAATCCATTAGGGGTGAATTGCACGAAAATACATTGCAAATACTTACAAAAAAAACGCTACCGACTTGGGGAGGGGAGGCCGGGGCCGCGCACCGGAGACCCGGTTCCCGAAGGCCGCTGGACGTCTCGGCGCCCTCTGCCCGGCCCAGTCTCCTCCGGGGTCTGGGAAGAGGGCCGGGCGCTCCCTCCTCCTCCCCTCTCGGGCCTCAGACGGGCCGGAGCAGCGGCACGGACGAGACCACCGGGTGCGAGTAGTACACGGGGTGCGGGAAGGTGAGCAGCGGCTGGCTGACCGGCACCGGGGCCCCCGCCGCCGCGGCCGCTGCGCCCTCGGCGGCCGAGTTCTCGTGGTAGAGGATGGGCACGCGCACGATGCGCTGCGCCGCGGCGTGGCTCAGGTTGGCCGCCTCCAGCTCGGCCGCCAGCTGTCGCTTCCACTTGTTGCGGCGGTTCTGGAACCAGATCTTGACCTGCGTCTCGGTGAGGTGCAGGGACGCGGCCAGGCCGGCGCGCTCCGAGCTGCTCAGGTAGCGCTTCATGTCGAAGGTGGACTCGAGCTGGAAGACCTGGCTGCGCGAGAAGACCGTGCGCGTCTTCTTCTTGCGGCACGCGGGCTTCTTCTCCGGGCTCTCGGCGCCCTTCTTCCAGTCCTCGGTGCCCGGCGTTGCCGCCGCCGCCGCCGCCCCCACGCTCGCCCCGGCCGCGCCCGGCGCCGCCTCGCCCTCCTTCTTGCCTTCCTCCGAATCGCTCTCCTCCAGAATGATCTCGTCCGGGCTCTTGGAGTCCAGCTCCTTGTGGTCTGGGTCGGCCTTCAGCAACGGCTCGGGGGAGTCGCGATCGGTGCCCGAGGCTGGGGAGGAGTCTCGCAACAGGGCCTTCTCCGAGGCTGGAGAGAGACAGACAGACGGACGCACAGACACACACAACACACACACGCACAAGGACACAGCCTTCAGCGAGGCCTGGCGCCTGGGGGGCGGGGGGGCCGCAAGCTCAAATCGCGACAGCCTCCGGGCTCTAGGCCTCAAGGCCTCACCATTCCCGAGGGCCTCCTTCCCGGCTGGGCCAGAAGAGGGGCCCCGCGCCCCGACATCCGACCTTCTCCCGGGGACAGGATGGAGCGACCCGGAGACGGCGGCATGGCGGGTTTCTTCCCTCAGTTCCCCCACCAGGGGCCGGCGGACAGATCCGCCTCCAGCTTAGGCAACCCCGGGTCACTCCCTTCATCCAAACCAGGTTCCCCTTGTCCCAGCCACCTGAAGCCTCCTCCCCATTCGTGCCCGAGATCCCTTTTCCCAGGGAGCGCCCTGCCCGCGCTCCAACTCCTTTTCTCACCAAGTGGGATTGGATTCCCAGGCCGCGCAACAGAGCGCGCGGGGCAGGAGTTCCAAGTTAGGGGACGGAGGAAGTTGGCCAAACAAGCGCGTTTATGGGTTGCAATGCAGGTCGGGGGTGGGAGGGTGGTCCTAGGGCTGCGATGGGACGCAGTGCTGAAAGGCTCGTGGGGGAAGACAACGAAAGTTCAAAGAGAGGTCGGTACCTTCAGGTCGCGGGAGGTGGCTGCCGGCGGGGGTCAGGGTGTAGGGGTACCACCAGGCCGGGGAGCGCTCCAGGTAGTGCGCGGGCAGGGCAAACCTCTGCGCCGGGATCTCAAAGCGGGGGAAAGCCAGGTCGCCCACCTGCGAGAGCGCGAAGCCCGCGGCTCCCTCCAGGGCTCCCTTGGCCGCAGCGGCCGCAGCGGCGGCGGCGGCGGCGGCGGCTGAGGCCGGAGCGAAGAGCGTCCGTGGGGGCGGCTGCGGTTTAGGGGGCGACCGATGGTGGTCTCCGTTGAGTAGGTTCTTGATGGAGAACGGGGACTCCTTGGGCGCGGGAGGCGGGGGCGGCGGCGGTGGGGGCTGCGCGCTAGCGTAGTCCCCGGGAGGGAGGGAGCGGGACAGGCGGGCGGCTGGGTGAGCGGACGGGCGCCGGAAATCAGACCATAAACGGAACTCAACTACGGGGCGCAAAGTCGGGGGCCGCCCCGGGCGCAAATCCAGCGGCAGGAGGGCGGGGTGAGGGCCCGGCCGGGGCGGGCTCGCATGGGGGAGGGGTGCCGAGGGGCGGGGAGCGGCCCTGCCGCGGCACCGAGGGAGCGAGGCGGCTCGGCGGCGGCGGCGGCAGCGGCGGCTCCTGGGGAGGAGGCGGCAAGAGCAGTCCCCTGCTTGGGGCTGCGTCAATCCGGCGCCGGATGCTAATGATGAAATCAAAATGTCATCCAAGTTAAATGCGGGGAGTATACGGCGATTGGGCGCGTACAATGGCAAATGGGATTAGGCAGGCGAAGGCGCAGCCCGAGCCGGGCCCCGCAGCCGCCTGCGCCACCGCCCCCTCCTCGCCTTGCCTCGGATTTTGGCGCTTTGGCTTCGGGCTATAAGAGCCCGCCTGTTATTGGCTTTATATAGTCCAATTAGGCAGCAAATGAGGACAAGCCTATTAGCACAAAAGGATATTGGCTCCTGCTAAAGAGGCACTCGGAGCGCCCCGGCGACCGCAGGAGGCGAGCGAGGGACGTGGAGCCGGCGGCGCCCCGGGTCGGAGCGCACTGACAGCAGCGGCGCCCGGAGCCCGCGCCTCCCTCTCCCCCCTGCAGCTCCGGGACCCGCTACCAGCCTCCTGGTCTGCGGGAGGGGGAAGGGGCGGGCCGGGCCCGCCCGGGTCACCTCGGGGTTATCCGCGCTCGCAGCTGCCTCTTCTCCGCCCCCCAGGGGCTTGGCAGGGGCCCGCCACTCCCACGCAGCTGGAGAGCCAAGCAGCGCCAGCCCAGGAGGCTGGACGCGACCTCCGATCTGCGTTGAACTCAGCACTTGCCTACCCTTTGAGGGTCCAGCATTTTTCCTAAAGCAAGCTAAAGGCGCAGCCAAGAAGAGGGAATTTGGGTTCCCCACCCACCGTCTCGTCGACAGGAAGGGACTGGACTCAAAGTCCTTGCACCGCGTCCTCGGTCTCAGGAATCCGCGTGGCCTTGGCCTTTGGCTTTGGGAAACTGGGGAGAGAGCCTTCCCTCGAGACCAGGAGCGGCTGTGCGTCTCTACGCACCGGGTGTGCGCGAAAAATGGGCTGACGCCCGGGCGTCACTCGGTGGGGCGATGGGCACCGACGCTCTGCAGGACATTCCTCTAGTCTGGCCGCCAGGGCCCAGACCTTGACGATCAGCTCGGAGCCCGTTGCCCCGAGAATGCACTTTCTCCCGGGAAGCCTCTCCCGCTAGCGTTTGGAGCCGCCTAACGCTTCAGTGGGGGCAGTGCGATCTGTAGGCACAACGGTGCACCTCACTCTGCGGCGGACTTGGCACCGCACCGCAACACGTCCCGACTGCCGTCAAGTCCCTGGAGAACTCTGCTGGACTTCTGAGCTGCACGGAAGGTTACTCTGCTCCACTGACTTTAAAATCAACTTTCCAAATTGCACAAGAAAGCTGGAAGGCAGGCGTTTAAGACTCAAGCCATCAAACCAGAATTGCTTGCGGGGTCCCTGGTCAGAGAAAGATGGGAAAGTGGCTGCCACTCCCTTCCATGCACTGCGAGCTTCCATACGCCCGAGGGCTTTTGGAGGCCCCTTCTTCTACTATCGTTTTTTTTTTTTTTTTTCTCCGTTAGATCGAGCCCTCACCTAACTCAAGGCCGCCCTGCATTGGCTGGCGCGACCGCTTTAGTCACCCATTTGAGAAGTAGGCAAGTTTTATCTTCCGATCCGGGGCTTCCCACCTTTTCCCCACCAAGTCTCAAAGGGCGCATTTAATGTTTCTTTCAGCAAATATTCACCTGCAGTAGTGAACCCTGTACTGATTTGCTTTGGGAACCAGGAATCATTGTAAATGGTGCTTCCATAAACAATTATTAGCCTCATTATCATCACTTCCTCGAGTTTGCACAGGGCTTTGCTGAAATCTAAAACGCTATTCCATCCAAAAATCTGACTTTGGAACCAGTTACAGCCCTAAGACTTGAACATTCAGGTTTTATAGATAGAAAAATGATGCTGGAGAGGAGACCGGGCCAAGGTCACTTAACCAGTGCTGGACACCCGGAAGTCATTTCCTCCCAAACTACAGAAATAACTGGAGGTGTCTATGTCTAAACCAGTTCAGTGGGCACCGCCCACACCGACCCTCCACGCGGCAGACTATGCTGGAGTGGCCCCTGTGTGTCTCTGCGCGCGTGCGCGTTGCGGAAGCGCTCCAGTCTCAGGCAGAAGCGTGCAGAACTTGGGGAAAGTTCTGACGCAAGGAGAGGTCTTTAAGCTGAAACAAACAGGAAAGCTGCTCATCGCCCGAAAAGAAAGAAGCGTTCCGCAGACTTCGCCGAAAAGTTCTGGTTAGGGAAGTGGGCTCTTGGCTAATTGCAACAGGGGACTAGACCCAGATGAGAAGGGGTGCAGGCTGGCGGGCGAAGAGTCCACCGAAACAGTGGACCTTGCTCCCTGCGGCGCCGCTGCCGGAACCTCACTCCCTCACTCTCTGGTCGCAAGTTCTCACGGTGTATTCCCTGCCAAGGGCGCGCAGGTGCGTTGGCTGGTGTATGTGAATCTTGACCAGAAGGATGAGATGCTCGGGCGTCGGCACCCCCAGCCCATTCCCTAAATTTCAGGAATGCTGAGTTTCAACAGCCAGGACCCCCCCACCCCCCACCCCCGCGCCTCTTCCAGAAAGCTCGTGGATATAGGGTCCCGGACGGGAACAGAGACCTTCACTCGCCCTCTGGCGAGCGGTGTTGAGCCTCTGTTTATCTTGCGCCCGCAACTCCATTCAAAGTCAGGCAAACGGCGCCCTCTATGGGACATCCTCTAAACCAAACCTGCTGGCTCCCGGTGAGAAACCACAGTCCTGGCACACCGCGTTTAAAAACACTCGCGGGCTTACTCTTCCCGGTCTTGGCTTGCGGACAAAAAAAGCACTTTTCCCCCCACCTGAATTCGGAGACAAGCAGAGAGTGAAACACTTGCGTATCTCTGCTGATCTTCACCAGGCCGCCATAACAAATGCTCTCTCCTGTCTCTCCCAGTAATACTCTCTCCTGTCTCTCCCAGTGCCTCCCTTCTTTCCTGACCCTGCTTTGGGGCAGATTTCATGTTCCTGCTTTTAACTGACCCCTTAGGTTCCCACCCTGTCTGCAGGCTGGATGTGAACTGCTGGAAGCGCGGGGCGGGGGGCGGGGGGCGGGGGGCAGAGGAGCTGTCTCATTACTCCTCCCAGGACTCAGCGCACAGCTGGTCAGCCATCAACCAGTGATGCTCAGTACCCTCTTGTTAATGCCTGAATGATTGAGTGAAAGGATGAATTCAGGTTCCATTGTAGACGATTTGCTTAGCTGATTAGGGTCCTTCAGATAGCCTGTTCATACCCCAGAGCAGTTGAAGAGTTTAATGAGAACCTGAAGTCTTTTGACAATGCACCTTCCAAAACCTGGGGCCTTCCCTAGTGGCTCAGATGGTAAGATGGTAAAGAATCTGCCTGCTATGCAGGAGATCCAGGTTCGATCCCTGGGTCAGGAAGATCCCCTGGAGAAGGGAATGGCTACCCACTCCAGTATTCTTGCCAAGACAATTCCAGAGACAGAGGAGCCTAGTGGGCTACAGTCCATGGGGTCGCAAAGAGTCAGACACGATTTCCTGGGATAGTCCACCTGCTTATCTGTGGAATGAGAAGGACTGTTTAAGGCTTCCAGCCAAGATTTCAGCCCCAGGTATGGGGGCTCCCCACTGTTAACATAGCCCGGATTTGCATGGGTCCTGAGGGGGACACTTCCACTCTCCTGTCCTGTAAGCAGAATAGACAAAAGCCTGCAGTTAGCCTGAGGACACTGCCCCAGGCTCCGTGTGCTCTGGCCCTCTTTCCTGGAAAGTTCTTTCCCTGTGTTCCAGTGCTGCCAGGAATTCACCCAAAGAAAGCGTCAATGACTGTGACTCTGAGAAGATGCCCAGGCCTTGGAGATGGGTCATAGCTATGCTGTCCTTGATTATATAAAACAACATGCAATGTCCTTAGAGAGGCTAGCCCTTTCCTGAGAAGAAAATCTCATCAGTGTTGGATTCATCAAGTTCCAAAGGGATTTGTATCCTAGAAAATACACATTCCAGAAATGATTAGAGAAAATGGGATATATGTACACATTGGAATATTATTCATCAATGAAAGGAAATACTGATATATGCCACAATATGGATGAACCTTTGAAAGCATTATGCTAAAGGAAAGAAGCCAGACATAAAAAGAACACATACTGTATGGTTACATTTATATGAAATGTGGGCACAGTCGTCAACTTCATAGAGACAATAAGTGAAAAAGTGGTTGCCTAGGGCTGGGGGGTTGAGGGCAAATGGAGAATGACTGCTAATGAGCGCAAGGTTTCTGTAGGACATGATGAAAATGGTCTAAAATCGATGTGACGATGGTTTGCCCAATTCTTTGACTATACAAAATCCTCTTGGACTGTATACTTCAGATGAATGGATCATGTGATATATGAATGGTACCCCAATCAAGTTATTGTTTAAAAATCCACCTCCCAGCCACCAGGCACAGGTACAGACTTTCCGAAGCCTCCTGTCTTATGAGTCCCTTGGAGCTGATCCTGTGACTCACCTGGGGCTCCCTCACTTCTTCCCACTCAATTCCTGTTTCTTCTGGTGGCTGGGCAAGGAGCAAGGTGCACAGGGACTTTAGGCTTCATCTCCTGTGCATGAGACAGCCTCTTCACACACCAAGGTGGGGGAGCCTTGCCCTGAAGAGCCTTCAGCAGAGTCACCTGAACTGAGATGGTTTACCGTCCCCATGGTCCACATAGGATGCTTCCCCGGCTGCCTCCCTTCCAGGCCGGACATCCTTGAAGTCTGTGTTCCTTATTTCTGGGCCTGAGGAATGACCCATTCTCCTGGAACCATCAGTTCTCTTCTGCCGTATGAAGGCGCACAGAACAATTGAAATCAGTGGGAGATTTTTCAACAGGAAGCAAGAGGATCTGATCAGGTTTAAGTTCTGGAAAGGTCACTTGTCGGGAGCCGCAGCCGCCATTGCAGGATGGCGCCGGTTTCCTGCTTCCTGGTTCTTCGCAAATATGTAGGCTAAAAAAGACGCATGCGCAAGATGCGTCTCTTGGCGTCAAACGGATATGCTAATCAGGGATTCTGGCAGTGTTCTGTCATGAGCCAATCAGAGGTTGACACGCCTCCCCTCTGGGCTATATAAGCAACCGCTTTCCCTGCATCGGGGCCCTCGCCACTTCCTAAAAGAGCTGTAACAATAAACTGTGTGTCAGAAGAATCCTGTCTGTGGCGTTCTCCTTATCGGCGAGGCGGGCAACCACAGTTGGTGCCGAAACCCGGGAAGGCCGAAACCCGGACGGAGGGACCAAGAAGACCACCAAATCGAGGGACCCTGGCTGCTCTACAGGAGGATTCAGAACTGGCAGCGTTGGAAGAAGTCCTAGGACATTTTCTGCAAGGTATGGTTAATCTTTTGTTGTTCGCTCTTACATTTCTCCTGCTCCTTTGTGGTTTGCATGAAAGGTGCTGAGAACAGGTAAAGGAGAGTCAAAAGGTGTTGAGTGAGCATCAAGATAGCCTATCAGAAGCAGAAAAGGGGGTGAGCTCAAAAGAAAAGAAAAGGCTAGCAATAAAAGGATTAAAAAAGGAACGAAAAAAAGATAAAAATAAACTCTATCCAGTTTTGGATGAATCTAAGAACCTAAGAGTGGGGTCCCCTTCCTCGTCGTCTGAGGAGACGTCCTCGGAGGCCGAGGAGGACACCTCCACCAGAGATTCAGGGGATGAATCCCCTGAAAGGCTTGATCCGGAGGATCAGCAGGAACTAGAGGAGGAAGCTGCTAAGTATGAGGCGGAGCGATATCGCCCCGACCCATACGTGCCTGGTTATCGGCCCTCAGTCCCTCCTCTTGAAGCATTAGAATTAGTCTCTCAAAAGAAAAAAGAAAAAAGACATAAAGAGGGATATGGTACAAAAATAGTGATAAAGACTGCATGCTCCAGTCTTATCCCTGAAAAAGAGAGAAAAAAGATAAGAGCTGCTTTCCCTGTCTGGGAAGATGCTAACAATGCCAGACAACACAGTCCTTTGGACCTAAAGTTGTTAAAGAGTTTGGCAGAATCAGTGCAAACCTACGGGATAAACGCGTCATTCACACAAGCACTGGTGGAAAGATTGACTACTAACGCCATGACCCCTGACGATTGGTATAATACCGTCAAGGCGTGCCTAACTATGGGACAATATTTAGATTGGAAGGCGATTTATCATGATTTGTGTGCGGCTCAGGCTAGACAAAACATGGCCACTCATCCTCAATGGAATTTTGATATGCTAACAGGACAGGGACAGTGGGTGGCTAATCAAACTATGTACCCTGTAGAGGTTTATGATCAAATTAATAAGGCAGCATTAAGGGCATGGAAAAGCATACCAAATAAAGGACAAGTCTCAGGTAATCTGACAAAGATAATACAAGGGACCAACGAGCCGTTCTCAGACTTTGTGGCTAGGATGATGGAGGCTGCAGGACGAATCTTTGGAGATCCCGATGGCGCTATGCCACTAATTGAACAATTAATATATGAACAATGTACCAAAGAATGTAGAAATGCAATAACACCATGGAAAGGGAAAGGTTTAAGTGCCTGGATGAAGGCTTGTAGAGAAATTGGCGGCCCATTGACAAATGCTGGATTAGCCGCAGCCGTTATATCGGCACAGAGAGCAGCTGGTGTTAAATGTTACAACTGCATGTTATCACCCATTGTCTTGAGGCATGGGCAGCCTGGGGGAAGCCTATTCAAATAAAAACTGATAATGGTCCTGCTTATACCTCTAAGGCGTTCCGCTGCAGATAGACATGCGGCTCCAAGTCGCCCTAAAGAATTAGTGAAATGGAAAGATGTAATATCTAACCAATGGAGAGGCCCGGATCCAGTATTGATGGGATCCAGGGGAGCTGTGTGTGTTTTTCCTCAGGATCAAGATAATCCCGTCTGGGTGCCAGCTCGACTAACGAGGATAGTGAAAGATCAGAGGCCTGCTGACGGACCCAAAGAAGGCACTCGAGATGAGGAACGGGTTGAGGAGTCGCCAGGCTCCGAAGGCCAACATCCTGTTTCTTCTGATGCTCCTGAACCTCACTGAAGATATCTCCGTGCTTGCAAACCTTTACGGGACTACTCATATGCCCTGGAACATTTCAGCAACGCGCTGGATTGAGGGTGGTTGGGCACGGGAGGCTGGGGGCTTGTCACAACTTTTTGGGAAACAATTGCTGTTCTGGATGACACGCGTGTGGAGCCTATGGCCCTTGGAGACTTCACCTCCTGGCTACATTCTGTATTTTCCTACTTCAAGGAATGGGTGGGGGTAGCCATGTTTGGTTGCTTGTTGGCTGAGGGACTCTTACTCACCCTCTGGTTGCTCTGCAGGATAAGAAAACAAAACAAAAAAGAAAAAATAATAATCAAGCAAGCTTTGCTCGCGGTAGAACAGGGAAGCTCCCCTCAGGCTTGGTTGAATTTGCTCTCACCGTGAGACACTGCTGTCGTTGGAACTTCCTGAGGGCTCAGGTTCCCATTGCACCAGGAGTTTCGATAGCGGTCCTGTGTGTACCTCCCAGGGCTCATGATCCCATTGCACGGGAATCAGGTCCACAGGGTCTCCAGCACGACTATGCGCCTTGATCGCTCGCCGGCAGTACGGGGGCCAGATCGGCGCTTGAACGAGCTGAGGTGTACTGCAATTTAATAAAGAAGGGGGAGATGTCGGGAGCTGCAGCCACCATTGCAGGATGGCACCGGTTTCCTGCTTCCTGGTTCTTCACAAATATGTAGGCTAAAAAAGACGCATGCGCAAGATGCGTCTCTTGGCGTCAAACGGATATGCTAATCAGGGATTCTGGCAGTGTTCTGTCATGAGCCAATCAGAGGTTGACACAGATATGCTAATCAGGGATTCTAACAGTGTTCTGTTATGAGCCAATCAGAGGTTGACACGCCTCCCCTCTGGGCTATATAAGCAACCGCTTTCCCTGCATCAGGGCCCTCGCCACTTCCTAAAAGAGCTGTAACAATAAACTGTGTGTCAGAAGAATCCTGTCTGTGGCGTTCTCCTTATCAGCGAGGCGGGCGACCACAGTCACTTGAATGAGTTGAAGGATTTGTCAGAGGAAGGAAGGATAGAAAGCTGGGAAGTCCAGTATTAAGGAGCTGGCTGATTTGGTGTCTGATGAGAACAAGCTTCCTGGTTTGCCGACAGCTGCCTCCTTGCCATATATTTCCACATTTGGTAGAGAGTCTCACGTCTTATCTTAATAGTTATTTGTTTATTTATCTATTTGGCTGTGTGGAGTCTTAGTTGCTGCATGTAAGATCTTGCAAACTCCTAGTTCCCTGATCTGGGATGGAACCCAGTTCAGTTCAGTCGCTCAGTCGTGTCCCATTCTTTGCAACCCCATGAACTGCAGCACGCCAGGCCTCCCTGTTCATCACCATCTCCCGAAGTTCACTCAGACTCACGTCCATCGAGTCTGTGATGCCATCCAGCCATCTCATCCTCTGTCGTCCCCTTCTCCTCCTGCCCCCAATCCCTCCCAGCATCAAAGTCTTTTCCAGTGAGTCAACTCTTCCCATGAGGTGGCCAAAGGACTGGAGTTTCAGCTTTAGCATCACTCCTTCCAAAGAAATCCCAGGGTTGATCTCCTTCAGCATGGACTGGTTGGATCTCCTTGCAGTCCAAGGGACTCTCAAGAGTCTTCTCCAACACCACAGTTCAAAAGCATCAATTCTTCGGCGCTCAGCTTTCTTCACAGTCCAACTCTCACATCCATACATGACCACAGGAAAAACCATAGCCTTGACTAAACAGACCTTAGTCGGCAAAGTACTGTCTCTGCTTTTGAATATACTATCTAGGTTGGTCATAACTTTTCTTCCAAGGAGTAAGCATCTTTTAATTTCATGGCTGCAGTCACCATCTGCAGTGATTTTGGAGCCCCCCAAAATAAAGTCTGACACTGTTTCCACTGTTTCCCTATCTGTTTCTCATGAAGTGATGTACCAGATGCCATGATCTTCGTTTTCTGAATGTTGAGCTTTAAGCCAACTTTTTCGCTCTCCTCTTTCACTTTCATCAAGAGGCTTTTTAGTTCCTCTTCACTTTCTGCCATAAGGGTGGTGTCATCTGCATATTTGAGGTTATTGATCTATCTAGGTTGGTCATAACTTTTCTTCCAAGGAGTAAGCATCTTTTAATTTCATGGCTGCAGTCACCATCTGCAGTGATTTTGGAGCCCCTCAAAATAAAGTCTGACACTGTTTCCACTGTTTCCGCATCTATTTCCCATGAAGTGATGAGACTGCACAATTGCACTCATCTCACATGCTAGTAAAGTAATGCTCAAAATTCTCCAAGCCAGGCTTCAGCAGTACATGAACCATGAACTCCTTGATGTTCAAGCTAATTTCAGAAAAGGCAGAGGAACCAGAGATCAAATTGTCAACATCCGCTGGATCATGGAAAAAGCAAGAGAGTTCCAGAAAAACATCTATTTCTGCTTTATTGACTATGCCAAAGCCTTTGACTGTGAGGATCACAATAAACTGTGGAAAATTCTGAAAGAGATGGGAATACCAGACTACCTAACCTGCCTCTTGAGAAATCTGTATGCAGGTCAGGAAGCAACAGTTAGAACTGGACATGAAACAACAGACTGGTTCCAAATAGGAAAAGGAGTATGTCAAGGCTGTATACTGTCACCCGCTTATTTAACTTCTATGCAGAGTACATCATGAGAAACGCTGGACACAAGCTGGAATCAAGATTGCTGGGAGAAATATCAATAACCTCAGATATGCAGATGACACCACCTTATGGCAGAAAGTGAAGAGGAGATAAAAAGCCTCCTGATGAAAGAGAAAGAGGAGAGTGAAAAAGTTGGCTTAAAGCTCAACATTCAGAAAACGAAGATCGTGGCATCCGGTCCCATCACTTCATGGGATGGAACCCAGGCCCCTTGTATTGGAAGCTCGGAATCTTACCCACTGGACCACCAGAGAAGTCCTTCACATCTCATCTTCTGAGGGTACTAATCCCTTTTTGAGGGCTCCAGTCTCATGACCTATTCCCCCCGCCCCCAAAGCCCCATCTCCAAATATGATTATAATGGGGATTGGGCTTCCACACATGAATTTGCTGGGATCAGGGAGGACACAGTTTAGTCCATAGCAGTAAGAAAGGGAGGGTCTGGGTAGGGTCAGAGCTGGGGGTCCCACAGGAGAACCTTTGAACCGAGAACCACCCGCCATCCCAGCCAAGTCTTTTTTTTTTTAATTGGAAGAGAATTGCTTTACAATATTGTGTTGGCCTCTGCCATACAGCGACACGAATCAGTCACAGGTATACACATGTCCCTTGCTAACCAAATCTTATATACGTGCTGCACTTTGAAAATCCCTTTCCCATCTCACCTCTCACACCTTCCTCATGACTCTGTGATCAGACATATTTATTATTCCTTTTCAGAAAATAAAGCCAAAAGTTGGTGCCAAAAAAAAAGAGCAACTTGCATTCCTCTTTCTCATCCAGTCTGCCCAGCCTTTCCCTTCCCTGAAAACTCAGCTCACATCCATCTGTTAGAAGTTAGTACAAGGCCCCCAAAGGCAGAGTCAGGCCAGACTGAACCGAGGTCTTCACATGGGGTTCAGAGAACTCCTGAGAGGTCACGAAAGAAAGCTCTCTGCTCTTGTTGTAGGTTATTGTGGGCTTGAGCGGGGAATAGGGATTCAGCTGAAGCATAGAATCAGTAGTTTCGAATCGGATAGACTGTGCTTTAGATCCCAGATCGGGGACTCATGGGCTGTGTGAATTTTGGCAAGCGATTTACCCCTGTGTCTCGGTCCTCTCATCTGAGCTACAGTGATGAACCCTGCCCACTTCTCAGGGCAGTCGTGGGGCTGAGATGGGTTCTGAATGAGCAGTGGTCAGCGTGGTCTGTCTGCCTAGTCCATGCTCAGTAAGCGGTAGCTGATTAAAGGTTGTGGGGTGGACAGAGAGCAGGAGGGAGGTGACAGGGTGTCTTGATTCAGACTGCCTTGAAAACACCATCGTCTGCTGCCCTAATAGCTCACACTTCTGGAGGCTGGAAGTCTGAGATCAGGGCTCTAGCAAGACCCTCCTCTTGCCTTCTGATGCCCACCTTCTCCCCATATGATCATGTGGGAGAAGGAGAGACCTTCTGCGTATCTCTTAAGGGCACTGCTTCCATTCAAGAGGGCTCCTTCCTCACGACCTCATCACCTCCCAGAGGCCCCACCCCCCAACCCATCACAGCTGAGATTAGGGCTTTGACGTATGGATTCGGGGTGGGGGAA